>JAUEKX010131376.1:0-11791 GCA_031834005.1 Dendronotus venustus
TATGTCGGACGGACAGGATAAAAAATTGAAACTTTTTTGGAAAATTGAAGTTTAGTTAATTATCCAAGGAACAAATAATGCTATAAGGTATTCGACTACAAGTTAGTATGAACATTAAAATGTAAAATTAAAAGTTTGAATTAAACTAACTACAAAAAAAATTGAATAAATGGTAGTTGAAGCTAGAATATGCTGTGTGTCGGACGGAAGTTTTTTGGGTTTCTTAAATCTTACATACAAAAATTAAACAAAAATTGAGTAATAAAGCATCAACCATCTATAACTGCGTTTTAATGAAGACATATATTTTTCCCATTTTTTGCAACATCATAACAGAACTGACACAAAAGCTCATTTTGTTCTTGAGATATCGAGCTTCAAACATCTCATTAAAATGTGTTTTTTGGGAAAAAAAATTGAAATGAATACGCTTTGCTAGTGACATTATTTCAGGGTAGGGTTCATTGTATATTAAGCAAAATAAGATAAAAATGTCTTTTTTAACACTATCTTGCTAACCACAACGAGTTACAGAAATGTCTGATAAGTAATAGTAGTAGTATTAGTATTAACTAAAGCTATTTTGAACCTTTGGCTTTTTTTAACTGATGAGGAATCGAATGATAGCGAATCTGAGTGAAGAATGATCGGAAAAGAAATAAGTCTGTATTACATGATTTTTAATGGATTCTAATAGCTACTTTTTTAGCTATTTTAATTTTATTGGTTTTTTGCGCAAATTTTGCAAAGTGTAGACTCATTGAGCATTGGGTTTCAACCGATTTGATTTTTATGTTTGTTTGTGTTCTTATATCTATCGCTGTAGTTGGACCTGGCAAAACATCCTTAATCTCAGGTTCGTTATCTCATTCTTCTCTGATTTTTTAGTTTGATGAACCTCTTGTATCAGTTGTCGAACCATATTACTCTTTTCTGTCATTAATATGCGTTTCTCTGTAAGAGAAGATGCCATTTTGGTGGAATGGTAAAGGAAAGTTTGTGGGAACTGAGTGTGAGTTCTTTTTTTTTTTCGTTCCCGTAAGTTTAGCCTGTAGATAAAGCAATGTAGAAAAGTCACTCAATAAAATATTAACAGTTATTCTTCTGTGTTCTACTAACCAATTAAGGTTTTTTATGTCATGAAAACTTTTTAAGAAATAAACATTTTTCTATCCCACCTTTATATTGGTAGCACCATCTCGATAACTCTTCAGATGGACTTTAAGATATACACCAACTCCAGCTACTGAAAATCCTGGGATAGCAACTTCTTTAGAAGCTTTAAATGTTTCTGTCCAATCAATACCTAATGCATCTATCTTGAGATTAAATTTTAGTTTGGGTTTCTCTCGACATGTTTCCAACTTGGTTGTAAAACTTAGTTTTTGTCCATCAAATGTGGATACACATGTCGCCTCCAAACCATCAGAACTTTGTGTGCACTTATCACTAAAAGCTCCTGAAAAAAAATAAGATAAAAAGAAAGTTATATTGCATATATCGTTAACGAAGAATGCCTCCGTAAATAGGCCATCGGATATTTGGCCATTCAAAGTTTGCACATTGCTTAGCCTAACTATGCCAAATAGAATAGCAAATTTAGAATCTTCAAATATATTGATGCAGGTTATTTTTATGCTACCATTTTATGTATAAGCACATGCACATGCTTTTATATATAAGCACAAGCGAGGTTAAAAATTCTCAAAAAAAACAAGAACAGCCAGCCTCAGGCCAAACTTTACTGGTTCTTATAAAGAAAGTGTAAATTTAATAGAGAAACAACCAGAAACACCTCCAGAAAACATTTCTTATTTATAGGATACGATTACCTGATTGTTAATATCACTAGTCATAGCATTATTGTTGTTGTTTTGATGGAGGATTTTATCCTTTATTTAGTGTATCAAACTAATCCTTGCCCTGGTTGTCATCAACAACTTAATTCAATAGTTTGGGCCAGATGAGAATAAGTACAGTAGGTTGTATTTGGATTGCACATGTTCTGTATAGCGAATATTTTTGTTGACAGGAACTATTATTCTTTTAATAGTTGGAATTAATTTTATTTATATGGGGTGTCTGTCTATGTCTGGATTTTTTTGTCCTAGCCCTGAAATTGGACGAAACAGACGGCGAAACACTTATAAAGATATATGGAATGTTATGGAGTTTTTTATTATTTTTTCAATAAAGCATAAAGATAACGTATAACAATAAAATTTATGTTTGAAAACGCTCAAAAAAGTTACCAATTATGCCATTTATTTATGTTATTTTTTAAGACATAATTTTTACGCCCCTACTAAAACAAAAAACTGCCTTCCTAATATCTCCCGATTTAAGTCTCCTATAATTTGCGGGTCAATCGCGTCATATTTACCTCCAAGTAATGCGAAAATACAAAATAATACAATGATTCTAACCATTCCTTTCACTTCTATTAACCCTTTAAGTGCCGGCCCTTTTTGAAGAAATGCGCTTTTTGATATCAAAAATTGAGTAGCAAGTTCAATTTTCAAATTTTACTAAAAGTTGCTGCGTTTGTCAAAGCTGAACGTGTTTGGTACCATTCGACGGGAAATTTAATTCTCTTTGATATGCGTCTCAATCATCGACCTTTATTTTAAAGGAGTAAAAAGTTACGGCTCCCGGAAGCAAACACGGTATTTTTGATCCCAGATGTACACTATAGTCAACAACGGCACTTAAAGGGTTAACTATCTCTTTCTCACACTCCTTACATGAGCGAACAAAAAATGAAGAAATGAATCAAAAACATAAAAATAATATCTAATCAATAAATCTCGTGGTATTCTGAGAAATTTTCTGAAAAACGGAATCTGATTGATTTTATTACCAAGAGAACTCATTCATGATTGGTTAAATCGAGACATAGCCAAAAGAAATTGTAAATCCAGGGCTTTTTTTGGAGAGTCATTGTTATTTCATACTTGTCCAGAGTTGGTGGATTTATTGTTAGGCTATTATAAGTCGTTCTCTTTTAATCTTTTGTCCTTTTGCGGTTACACCTTAAAATTCACATCCAAATATTAGCTAACTGTTTTTTTTTTGTTATGATTTACAAAATGTCTGTTATTGATCAATAAACAAAGTATAAACAATGTATAGATGACGCAAAACGATAAAACAAGTTTGTGCAGACATAAAAATCACATACACCCAACATCGTGGTTTCATGGCAATACCATTTTTTTCTTTAATATTGTTTTTTTGTTATGATTTACAAAATTACGGTAAACGAAAAGGGACAATCCAAATTAAAAATTAAAAACCAAATTAAAAAATAAAAATAAAAACAATGAAAGTAAACCCAATTGAGAAACCAAAAATATAAAAGCAAAAACCCAATTAAGAAACTCAAAATAATAAAATCAAAAAAATAAAAGTAAAAACAAAGCAAATTCAAATAAAAACAAATTAAAATAGTAGAGGTCATTTCAGGTATAAAAAGAAACTGTTTTGTGAAAAATGTGGGGCTGTTCAAGATCAAGAACTCCGTTGTTGTAAAAATTGTGGTAATCTTAACTGTGACGTTAACGTTCCAACAGCTGAAGAGCCAGCAGATGAGGCAATTTTGATTGAAAGGTATTTTGATGACGGCTATAAATATAGTACTATTTTGAGTTTCTCATAGCATAAATAAGTGATTAAGGTGCTCTTAATATAGGTTACGAGCCCCCAAAATATCCGCCATTATAGGCTTGGCAATAGGAAACATTTGAGCCCCAGCAACGCTAGAACGATGGAATCGAAAGCAACATTATTGTTGTTGTTTTGTTGGAGGATTTTATCGGTCACGGATTGTATATTTTTAGACAAGTCAAATGGAAACAACAAGATCGGATTGTCTTTTTTAGCAAAAGCTTCATGGCAAGCCAAGTTATGCTACCTAAAAGAGTGTGTAATTTTTCAATCTTATCCTGTAAAAACCGTAACTTATTTTATAATACTATTGTTATAGGGTGATTCAATAGGGTAATTCTAATGATACTATGAAAATACAAATTCAAAATACCTTATATAAGTATTAATTTATAGGAGCAGGGTGATTCAAGTCACCTCTGTGATGCAAGTCACCCCATGTTACAGTATCTTATGGTTATGTTATTATACAGTTTACATACTACCTACAGCTGTATATAAAGACAATCAGAGAGGATGATAGTCCTAACAAGGATAGGATAATAGTTATTAATACTCTAACAAATATTCCTTCTAGTTTTTGAAATTGTATAATAAATTAATGTAATTTTTAAATATATCCTAATTGGGAGATTAGGGTTTATGTCCTATTTAGGATAATTCAGCTATCATCAATTGCGAGAGGTTGCATTGTTATGTCCTAATGTCAAAATTTATAAAAAAGAATTATATATGGTGCTCCTTTGCTGAAAACATTTTAAATCACAACCAGAACTATTTAGAGGATAAATATATATATAACACTAACATTCTTGTAAAAGCATTGTATTTAAAATGAAACACAGTACTTTCGAAAACTATGACCCTATTTTGAATTCACTTATATAAATAATTTTCTATATATATGCATACTTATTATTTACTTTGCTTTCATGGGTTCAGAATTAGGCGAGGGTTCCAAATTTGGTAAATTCATGTTGTGCATACTTGGCATTATTATTAAGGATTAGAATAGTTCAAATGAAAAAGTCAATCTCGTCATATTTACCTCCAAGTAATGCGAAAATACAGAATGTTACAATGATGCCAGCCATTTCTCTCACTTCTATTAAATCTCTTTTCTCTTTCTCGCTCTCCCTGTCTGTTATTGATCAACAATGTATATATGACGATAAAACTAAGTTTGTTCAGCCATAAACATCACATACACCTAAACATACAACTAAACATTTTCTTTTCAATCCTTTGAGAGGTAAAATGTTTTAATAATTCAAGAGAGTAAAAATAGTAAGTATAGCTGATGAAAAATCTCACGGCAAAATAAAAAGAATCCGCAGCAAAGTAAAAGATCTATAACACATTTAAAATTAATTTGTTTTTATGCATGAATCGCTTTAAAGAATGAACTCCTACCAATCCGAGATTCTCCTCCACATCATGTGATTGATTACTAGTTCAAAAGGTATGTGCAAATGATATAACTCAAACAGTGCAATATGTTTAAAATCTAAAAAGCCCGTCTATGGGTTATTAGATTCAAAACTGTAAAAACAATCCGTTGCATGTTTATGAAGAGCAAAATAACAGTCACCATGTGTTTATCGGATTAAAAGCGATTAAAGGATTAGCTAAGAGGTAAATCGAAAAAATTATTCTCACGAAAATAGATAATAGACCTAGACAATTTCTAACTATGTCCCAGGAGTTGCAAAAAAACACAGCAAGTTACAGATAAACATTTTCGAAGGAGAACATCTTTTACCTAGATTGCTGTTATTTGGTTGATATTATTCTCCGCCGTAGAGTTTTGTTCTGAAGACCTCTATTAGTATAACTCCGCAGATATATAAACAAAAGAAGTGAAGCAAATAAAACAGTGGGTAGCTATAGGTAATTTTAATGGTAGGGAAATTTTTTAAAGTTTAGCAGCATTTCTCACTAGACTACATTCCCGTTAAGTGGGACTCTCAACAGGAAAATCTTTCCCACTTAGCGAATGTTCCAGCTAACCAAAGTTCAAGTGACTGAGAAGTTCGGTCCCAGTCCCCAAAAGTCCCGCTTATAACGAGTATACTGTAATAATGATGGTCGAATGTGTCTCACTGCATGGTTGGAGTGAGACATCTAGCATTGAATTAATTCATCCTTTCTTAATTTCAGCAATAAAATATGAAATGATAATGAAGTGACATATATATAATATATGTATTCTTAATCACAAAGTGGCGCAATCAAAGAACGGCGAAATAATTTACTTGTGTGACTGGTAAACTAGGCTTGTTATAAAATAAACCCGAATATAATGTCTAGTCTACATGCGAATGACAGCTATTATATACATATTAAATACTTTACCAAGTACATTTATCAGTTATCCACTTCTGAGCTATGCCAATTTTGTTGATGCTTTCAGAGGTGTCAACAATCGCCCATATAATAACCGCCCACAGCACAAAAGCGCCAAAAAACGTGGTAACGGGGTTAAAAAGGACACCCTGATGTTTCCAATGTTGAATTCGATCGTCAGACATCTGAGAGAGAGAAAGAGAGAAAATGAAAAAGAAAAAGAATCAGAGAATCGGCAACACCTATGAAGGAAGTGAAAAATACGATGATCTTGTAGTGCTTTTAGTAAATAGTTGACTCTCTGCTCTCCTACACATGTGTCTGGGGTCTGAACAAAGTGTTAGGTGAGAGAGCAAAAGGACAACTATTTTAAAGAAACATTTCACTGTTCATTTCATTTCACTTTCCTTCACAGATCCTCAAAACAACGTTGCTTCGACGTCGCATCAACGTCCATACAACGTCGTATCTAGGTAACTTTTTGATCTCTTTAAAATAACGATCTGATAGATCAAAAAATTAAATGTTCTTTCGAATGGTGGTAAATAAAAGATTAAGGGACTCCTGGCATAAAGAATTATCAGTCATCTGATGATAAAACTCATAAACATAAACAAAAAACAGAAAAATAAAATAGGTACCAGTTACTCTATCTATTACTCTCAATTACCGATATGAGGTATAGGGTTTTATATGAAAACCAGGCTTACCATACATTGGATTTGATATAAAGAGGCCACCCCGGAGCCTGGTTCTTACGAAAACAACACTTACAAACTTCTAAACTCTTTTCTTCTCTCCAGAATTTCGTTTTCACGATGCTCTTGTACTTGCGCCATTTGGCTACAGCGTCCTCTTGAGTTTGAAAAATAAGAAATGTGAGATATATTCACGAAAAATCTTTTTCCCTCATTCGCTCTAAAAAAACAAATCAAAAATATGAAAACCTACTCTAACCCTAACTCTAATTGATGGTTATTAAAACGAAATAACTCAACAACCACCAACCACCATCAGTATCGTATAGAAAAACAATAACACAGCATCACGGCGTTTTTTCTATACATCCTTGGACACACACTAAAAAATAAATTAAAATAAATTTCGACTACATTTCGACTACTATTCTACAATGCCACGCCATGTGACTAACTTAATACCTCTTCGTAGGTATTCGGCGTCTTCGTTACCTAACGTCGTTATAACGTTATTTTCACGTTTTGACGTAACAACATCCAACGTCGTATATCTGACGTCGTATTAATGGTAGATGAAATATTTCGTCAGCCTTTTCTTAAATTCTCGGAACAACACTCGAAACGGTCTTTCGAAAAGGAAAGGAAGGGTAACAGCAAGGATTAATGTTAATCAAGTATTTAATGTCTCTTTATAAGCAGAAACAGCCAATGGAGGTGTTCTGCAAATTATCTGTTCTGCATTTGCTGGGAAGCTCAATTTAGACACGATTTCAGTAGACTAGATAAGTTTGAAGAACACCTCTCAGGAGGTACTTTTGGTTTCCATGGTTTTTTCCATTTTTTTTTGCATAGCACATCAAAATTTTGCTAGGAAGCAGAATTTTCTTGCAGAATTCCTGAAAATTCTGCTGCGAAGCCTGGAGATGAGGAAATTTTTAAGAAATTTCTTGCAGAACACATCATCATTATCTGCCAAGAAGCCTGTAAATTCGTAAGTAACAAGAAAAATTCTTGTGCAGAACACATCCTACGTTCCCAGGAGCGAAACACTGTGAGAACGCATGTTCAGTGTACTGCTCGTTGGCTGCTTTCATATAAAGTCATTAAATTTGTTTATAAATATGTACATATAAAGGGGTTAAAAGCACGTGCGCAAGCGAGTTCCAAATCTTACAGGCTTCGCTCTAACGGAAGAACCAATCAAATTTAAGTACCGTATTGTAAACGGACGGAGCGTTAATTAAATTTTTACATTCTTTATTGCCCTTATGAGAAGTTACCGTATGATAACAATGACGATAATAACAATGATGTTGATGGTAATGACGACGGTGACGACAATGAGGATGATAACAATGACGATAATAACAACGATGGTGGTGGTGATGATGATGATGATGGGAGCACACAAGGTACATACGGACAATTTTGTATAAATATGACTTTCCTGTATGAGTTTTTGAGGTGTAAACAAGCTCTTTTAATATCAACTTTTTGGTCTTTTGGGCTGGGTCATTCACTGTAATAGGTTTCTACCTATTGACCCAATAATGAAGATAAAAATGTTTACTTTTTTGGAGTATACCTTATAACCATATATGGGCCAATAAAACATATAGCAGTATTCACTACCCTATCGTGCTAGGTTCTAAAAAATCTATAACCATTTTAATAATAATAAAACAACATGAATAGTTTTGGTCTGAATAAACTAATTCGTTTGTGTGTTGTCTTTATGTTTGAATGCATTCTCGTATTTTTCGTCATCACGCATGTCCATCTAATCATCCTTTTGCATAAAGTTTTGGACGTTGATGTCATGTAATTTGATAACATGTCCGTACGTTTCCGTGGCTCCTTGCATTGTCGGTTGATGTTTGCCATAAAGAGAAAAGCAATAAAAGTGTAAAATTAACTAAAGGGACTGAAAAAGTTCATCAAATAAATGCATTAGCCAGAGAAACGAGCTTCTTTATTGCATGCTTTTATATCTTTGTAGAGGCGCAGCTTGACGTAGCAATTCTCTAGTCAGCGTGTGCACCAGCAGTTGTTTCTCGAGCGAAATTGTCGAGAAAATCAACAAATTTGCAATCGTTGGAAATCATGCATATATGATGCCCTGACATGCCATTATCGTTTTAGCTATCGTTTATCTTTTTTTCTATTTGATCTAGATAATATTGCATCAACAAAAAAACTTATCAAAACGATAAAAAATCGGAGAATCAACTATAAACCATAGAGTGACGACGAGATAAAGTTGGTTCTCTCACATTCAACTACTGCCTGGTCAAAGAAAAACTGCCAGGAAAATTAGAATGCGAAGAACTTTTAAGAAAGTCAAGTGATATATTCAAGGGGCGGAGCTGGAAGAACTTAAAAGACTTTGTTCGAAACCCCTTAAGAAAGGTATACATTGTGAAAGTTTAATTTTTATGGGAGGCATAAATTTGTAACGAATTTATTCAAAATATACGTTTGCTCAAAAATAAAGCAAAGAAAAAATATATTTTACCAGTCTGATTACATGGATTGTTATATAATAATGTAATTTTTTAATAAGATTTATATTTTTAGATGGACAAGACCAACTCGAGGTCATTCTTCATGTTATTATTATTATCTATTTTATATATAAATTTTGATCTATATTGTTTTCTATCTATTTACGAATTTTACACTAAAGTAGCCTCTCAATTCTCTTTTAAACTGGTATGCATAAGAGATCTTTAGGTATTGAAATCCTCATTTGGGATATAGGATTCGCTTAGCATATTCTGTTAAGACTATACAACCCCCTTGTTATATGTTACCCAATCCCACTTTTAAGTTGAGTACTACAGCTGAGTAGATAACGTACTATTTTTGAAGTCTTTCGTATGACTTGACTGGGAATTGAGCGGCATTCTCTCTCGGTTGACGTATACTTTACCATTACAGTAGTATAAAGGTACGTAGTAAAGTACGTTTTTGAAAGTGTTTTAACTCCAATTAATTAAGGTAAATTTTCACAAAAGCTGTTATAGTTAAATTTTATTTTAAGGATGACACATGTGTATTTACCACAAACGACTGCTGACCATGCTTTGAAAACCTATCAGGTTTCTTTATGCTATATAATCAGAAATTTGTTATAGATAAAAGAGGAAGATTAAATTGAAAATAGGCCTTTGTATATTCAGTTTAGAGTATGATGAGCATCCTTCGAAAATTTCGTTTTATAAATATTTATTTTCATTTCAGCATATTATTATATATTATATTTGTAACTTCCGGAATACATTATTAATATTTATATGTGTTATATAAATATCAAGTAACAAAAATTTTATTTATTTATTTTATATAAAAGCTTTTCGACTTAACGTCATCGTCAGTACAGTAAAATAATAACTATAATATTTATAGTTGACATCGAAAATATTCTAATCAAGATAGAAAATCATAAAAATAACTTGTTTTATTATTTTAGATAAACCAGTAATGTACCTTAAGGGAAAGAGTTTTCGATATTTGTTTACTCAAAAAAAGTGTGTTAAAAGATCTAATAAATATAAAACTTATATTTTTGTGTATATAAAGGAAATGAAGAAGAAAGCTGTGTTCTAAGGAATACATGCACTTTCTATGTTATCAAAATTCAATTTTATTTTAGTTTCCTCCTTGAATACCTCCCTGGGCGGTAAGAGTGCCTGTTTGAAAAAACTTTACTAAAAAGTAGGAGGGAGCTTATTGGAAAGCTTGATGATGATAATATATCGAAAAGGTTCTGCTTAATTTTAAAGATTTGTCGTCTTGTTTTATTATATAATTAAAGTACTTATTTTACTTGTTTTAATAATAATAGTTTGAGGGAATTAATTGATTATTATTGTGACTTCTACAAACAGTACACGCTTTTTATATTATTTCTTTATAATTTTACATTATTACGTAGTTATTGAAGTATATCGGGCGTAAAAGAATACAAAGACAATAAAGCAAAGCAAAGCAAAAATGATAAAAAAAAAGGGTTCAAATTTGACAATATTATTATTGTCTACAAGGGAAATTTTCTAACCGCAAATGTCATCCAAAATGTAAGCAAGTTTTTCAGTAGTCCTATAATCAACTTATACAAAAAGACCAAAAAGTAATCAAAACATCAGCTCTCCTTTTCAAAACCTAATAAACTAAAATCAATTTATAATACAAAGCGTGCTATCTATATACAAAGTTATCAAGTAAATAGTTTCATGGTGAGGTTTACCAAATACCTGGAAATAAAACAAAATGAATGTTTTCTCGTAAAAAAAAGATTTTCCCGAATTTGTTTTTTCTATTATGCCTCGACTCGCCTCGAAATAAAAATAGTGAAGGATTTGCTGGAAATTATTATGATTCATATTTCAATAATTATACAGAATTTTGATTTGTTAGTTAGCCTTTAATTGATTTCTGATAACTCATCGTATTGTGGTAACACGTCGTCTTCGTTTTCTGTTTTTCTATCATCTGTTTATAACAAAAACAAAATAATAAATAGAAGACTAATTGAAATTCCTGGTTCAATCAAAATATACAAAAATGGGAATCTCTATTTTTATTTTAAATATTATTCTATTATATTTTAAGAACATTCATTAAAGTTTTGCCTAAATATTTAAAAATATTTCAATACTTTAGAAAAAATAAATCTTTATGAGAACACCGTAAAGGCTCCAATAAACGCTGCAGACGTTTTTATAATTTTTCTATACTTAAGGAGTGCATTAAAGACATTTAAAGGCATTTATCAAAATATGGTATTTGGAATTCACTTTGGTTGTTTTTTTAATCGTGGCAAATCTGAGTCAAAGTTTTTTTTCTGTTGTCTGCATACTGTATATCCTCTATTTATGAATGTCTGGGAAAAAAACGCTAGTATTTTGACTTAGTTTAGTAGAGGGTTTTTTTCAGAGGGAGGTGTTAAATAAAGTATTTACAGTATCAAAAGATTATTTCGAGAAAAAAAAGTTTCGTAAAGAGGTATACAAATGAAAAGGTATACCATGTAAATATAAGGATCCTTTTCTTTCCATTTCTGCAAGTGTGACATCAGA
>JAUEKX010131487.1:0-11780 GCA_031834005.1 Dendronotus venustus
CAGTGTACAATATGTACGTTTCTGTTGAAAGAAGCATCCGAAACACCATGCCATCACGCTTTCTGTAGAGTCTGTCTGTCAAGTTGGGAAGATGAACAACGTGATAGGTTAGTTTACTATTACTAAATAAAGGTTTGAACCTGTTTTTGAAATTTGGAGCTTTAAATTGTTTGTTTACGTGTGCTAAACGAAATATGGAATTCAAAGTTTGACTAATATAATTTATAATATGTTCTGCTTTCTAAGAAGATTTAATTTATGTTAAAGCAATAAGACAAGGACTGGCAGAAACAAAAATGTAAGAAGTATATCCGTATAAATTTCCATTTTCAGAAATTATTAATTTCTATAGTACCGTTTTCTCTCTTACCGCCCCTTTTCAATAAGCGTCCTTCTCTTATTAGCGCCACCCCATATGTTTTTTTTTAGGTTTTGCTTTCAATATTTTTTTATAAGCGCTCTTCTCTAGTTAGTGCCTCGTTCCAATAAGCGCGCCCCCCCTAGCTTTCAAACAATTTTTATAAGCGTCTGGGTGCTTTATTGGGAGAATACATTGTGCAACTTTAAAAACTTTTCATTTACAAAAAAGTAGTTTTTAGTTAGTAGTTTTAGTAGTTTTTTCATTGTTTACAAAGACACGGTTTTTGTTTCGTGGATTATAACAACAATCTTTCTAGACTCTTCTATAACATTCTGATTGGTCTGGTTATGAATCTTTTACTATCGGATCGAAGATTAATCGTTCTGGAGACAGACACACAACCTAATCAATAACCTTTCGCTTTGTGAAATACAATTATCGATCTTTCTTTCTTTTTTTAGGAATCAACAGATGATATGTCCATTATGCACTATCGTTTACGATCCAGATGAGGTTAAAGAATTACGAGATCATCTTTAAAAATACTTAGAGAAATAGAAATAGCATAGTAGAGAAATCTTACACTCACATACTTCATCGTCTTTATAGCCATACTGCGTTAATTAATATTAGATATTTTCTGGTAATTTAGGTCCATTTTAATGGTATTGTTGACCGAATGATTTTATCAAGCATCGATGTAAAATGTCAAAGACACAAACAAGGTTGTCAGTGGATTGGAAAGATTGGTGATTTTGAGGTTCTTTATTTATTTTTTGGCTTTAACTGATATTGTCATATTTAACTCTTCATTTTTACTATAAAAACCCAATTAATTATCTGCAGTTTAACTGAAAATGGATTTACAAAAACAAAGATACAACAATCGAAAATTTCTTCTTTCATTTAAGCAGCGCCTTGCAACTGATTGTAGCTCTAGAACAATTTTATTTCAGACACATTTAACCAATTGCTTGTATGTTGAAGTGACTTGTATAAACGATGGTTGCGAAAATGAGATTCTCAGAAAGGATATAAACAGTCACGAAGAAGAATGTCCATTTCGCTTGATTCAATGTGAATATTGTCATGTAGATATTCCTTTTATCAACCTGGAGGTAAATTTGTTAAGCCTTATTATAATTACATATCAATGATAATACATCACTTTTTCTTGTTTATCTTTTATATTCTAACGTCTTCTTCTAGAACCATGTTAATGATTGCCCAATGATACCAATTGCTTGCAACAATCAAAAATGTCAAATTCAAATACCTCGTCAAAATGTAAGTTAACTAATTTGATTAACTTAACAATCTAATTTCGTAGTAAATAATACAGGATACTTCTCTTGAATGCTTCTTCTCATATTTGCTGTCTTGAGGAATAATATGTACATGTACAGGCAGTATGCAAGTATGTAACTTTATTTTGATAGATTGAAGAGCATCGATTGAATGATTGTTTGTATCAACTGATTGATTGTGATTATAAACAAGTTGGATGTGACGAAAAGGTAAATAAAGTAGCGAAAATAAATGCACCTGAAAGGAATAGAAATTGGCGGTATTTAAGATTTTTTAGCATTTGCGAAGAATTATTAAACCGTTTAATTTTTCTAAATTGCAGTTTGTGAAATTGAATTCTCGCGAAAATTCGAATATGAAAAATAGTTTTCGCCATTAGTGCCATTTTATATTTCACAGATTGCGAAATTTAATAGAAAACGGTAATTTTTCATTTGTGAAATCTCAAAATTTTATTCCCTCATAGTAGAATAATATTATTGGCATTTGATTAAAGGGGAAGTTGTTATGATTATGAATAGGTGACTTCGTATGTTAAAGAATAAAGGTTGTTCTTTTAAAGGTTCAAAGGTATGGCATGGCAAATCACCATAAAGAATTTAATGAGAAACACAAGTTGATAATGTTGAATAGTTTTATTGAATTGAAAACCCAGCTTGCTGACAAAGACCAACGACTTCATACCATTGAAAAACAGCTTGAAGAATCAAAATTAATTCATCAACAAACACATCATTGTTTAGTTGAAACAACAACAACACTATACAAAGCAGAAGCAAAACTACACGAAACAGCAGCAAAGCTAGACGAAACAACTACACGTCTTGATGAAACCAAAGCAAAGTTAATAAAAACAGAAATGACGTTACAATTTAGTAAATATGTTCAAGATGATTTGAGGGAACAAATATATGTGACATCAAAGAATATTGCTTCTGCAATAGAAGTTCTATCGACTGCATTTATTGAAGAAGAACATCTTCAAGATCAACAACACCAAAGTTTCGAAAACAATCTGCTTATTCTAAAAGATGATATTGAGCGCGATTTGCTATGTACAACGATTAACGAGGAAACAGAAGTAGTTGGTGAAAAGTTATGGTTCCATAAAGTAATGCGGGTCAGAGAGCTTTGTTTACAAAAATTTTCTTATAATTCGAGATTTCAACGATTCTGTAACTTTATGAAGTTTGGACGATATTATTATGCAGGTGACGGCAGTCGTTATATAAAGATCGAAATTAAAGAAGATTGTGTTCGACCTAAACTCTTAATAAACTGTATTGACTTTAGTTTTGTTAAAGAGTATCATATCGAGCTTACTGAAGAGACCACTATAATTAACTTGTTCAAGGCTATGCGGTGTGATATTTATCTATTGAACTCTGATACAAATACAAAACTTAATGTGGATACTGTAAGAAATATTCCATTTCCAAAAAATGATGGATATCTGCTTTTTTGTTTCAAAGAAGCCGTTCATTTATAAATGAAATACCTCTAATATACTTCTTAGGCCTACCACAGTTGGTCTTTTTTATCCGGGGGAAAAGCGTTACAGTACTTTTAATGGATTGTGGCCAACAACTTTCCTTCAAAAGCAAACAAGATTTTCGAAGAAACTTTTTGTAAATTCGTTTTAACCACATTAGATTATTGACTAAATATATAACTTATTATGTAAAAAGCTGTTGTAATGTATCTGCAGTATTTATCATAAATACAGTAACTTGGAAACTTGATGTACAGAAACTTTCACAAAATGTCTTTGAAAGTGTATGCACAAAAATTAAGTATCCAGTATATAATACCATTGTTCGTAATATCTTTTCATTTTAGATGAATACATATTCCTAGATTCAATCCTGAATAAAATATTTTAATAACTTTAAACTCTACCTTAATAAGTTTCCTTGAAAATCAATTCGCTATCGAAGTTTTTGTGTAGTGCAGCTAAGGTGACTTAAGAAATAAGTAGGAAATTGTAAATACAAAACGAACAATTCTAATGCGAACCCGCAATGGGACGCCTTACCAACATCTTAATTAAAGGTTAAAAATAGTTCAAAAATAGTTGCCGAGGATAAAGGATATTCAGATATCGTAGCGTAATTACGTCTGTAAAGTTTACGAAACCGTACGCGTAACTTGGTTAAATTCAATAAATACTGGCCAGGGCAAATAGCGACTAAGAGTGACTGATTAAAGTCATGATAATCTTGTATTACTGTTTTCTTAAGATGGAAATACACGAAGAGAACTACATAGTATTCCTTTAGCATTAGATTTAACAGAAATCTTATACACGTTCAACCGTGTGTTTCTACCTCGTTGGATAGGTATGATAGGTAGAGGTATGTCTGAGAGAGGGTTTCGTACTGCAATTCGTAAATACGTAAAATTCGAAATGTAGAGGTGTACCCATGTGAAGAAGAGTGAAAAGAAAAACCTACGAAATTTTCTCGACAGAAAATTCCGTGTGTGATGTGAATGAACACGTAGACTGTTTTAAAGTTTTAATAATATTTGATTTTCTTTATTTTACTATGTCTCTAAATAAAACATCCGAGCAACGACCAGGGATGGATTCAGCGTTTCAATTTCCCAGTATAAACTTCCTGGTTTTTTTTTTTATATTAAGTTTTCCTATTATATTCGTGATTACAAAATTATACGGTACACCTGTCTGATCATTTCGTTTGGTCTTTAACTTATATAAGAATAGAAAAACACATCACATAAGTTGCGTTGGTAGCCAATAACATTCCCCAATAAAGCGTGCCTAGAGGGTCGGCAAACACATGTGTAGGAGAGCAAAAAGACAATTATCCATTGGGAAACACCCAAAGTAATTTTTGTTTTTCACTCTTCTCCGCATGTGTTTGCACACGCTCTAGGAACTCTCATACAACAACTGTCTTTAGAACGCGAAATCCAATAAGTATAATTTGAAAGTAATTCCAGCTGGATAGAAATAAATCGCTGTGAGTTTCATCATCCATCGAAAAGTTACACAATATGGGTTATAATGCTTTTATCAAAAAGCTGACATAGGAGGCAGCACGTTGGTTGCGTACATGTATCATAAACGAAATGTCGCGTGTTCGATTCCTGCTTATCGTATCGTAAATGTAAATTTACAGCAACAGTACCATTAAAGCTTGGTTCTCACTACAGACATACGATGTGGTGATAAGCTCATTGCTAGCTCAATAGTGTGAACCAACCTTAAAGCTAGTCATCCAGTCATTCAAAGATGTAGAATAAGCTGATATTAACCTATCTAATTGAGATAGTAATGATGTGTCATCTGTCTGAAGGTTGCTCTGAGAAAAGGATGACCTAAGCAATTCTGCTAAACAATTAGCTACTTCACCTAATTAGATCTTCAGAAATTAAAAAAATTCGTAACAAACGAAATTTGACACAGGTTAACAAAATTACAAAACTTATAATCGACACTACGTAATGCTTTTTATTTAAATGTCCTTAATTTTTCGACTGCTCATCGGAACCCCCTAACCCGGTTCATCCCCTCCCTTACTTCTTTCTAATCGCTTACTAGTTATGTGTATTGTATTCCTTGTGGTTTACGAGCGCATGGGTAATAGTAGGCCATAACTACTATTTCTTCAATTGTGGCTTTTGAAAACGTGGTGCGGAATATGATTTTTATGTCACAATATTAATTAAAATCATGCTTACATACATGTCACTGGTTAGAGTACGTACGTAATATAAAAAACAGTTCTCCAGAATTCCATACTCTTTGATTCCCAAAAATCTTAACAGATTTCTTAAATGTCAACAAGGTCAAGGTACTTGAGTGATAAGTGCAACCATCATACACGTACACACATATATACAACATAGATACTCATTACTGTGAGAGTTATATGTGAATTGCTACCTTGATGGATAATGTCGTTATTGTTGCGTTATTGAATAAATTGCTGCATTTCCTCCACAATATCTTTAATTGTGGTATTCTTATATAATAACATCAATCAAAAACAATATATATCAAGCAACATTGCAAACAATTTAGTGGTATGGTTCTCTTATTAAAATAGACTCAAATTTTTTAAATATTGCAGGTTTGGTAATAAGAATGTGTCTGCCGAAATATTTGTTGTCTCTTTTAAATAATGCTCGTGTAGTCTTGAAAAATTGTTATAAAGCAAAGCTCAGGACCCACAAGTTGGTTAACCCCAACCAAGGGCTTAAGTTGAGATATATTCAAAAAGAGTTTTGATTCTCAAATTAAGAACAACTTCATAAGAACAGATAGGTGATCATTTGTCCCTTGGAAAAATATGTCTATTGTTTTGATGGAAATATTTCAAGGAATAATTTATATTGGACTTAAAAAAGTCATAGTTGTCAGGAAAATAAGACATATTTAAAAAAGAATTTCCGGCTGAACAAATACTTACTTAGTTCTTATAAAGAAAGTATGGTTAAAAAAAAAAAAAAAAAAATTAACAAAAAAAGGATACAGAAACAGTCAATGAAGATATTCTACAAACCATCTGTTATACGATTCTTAGGTATGTTTTTTTAATAAATGGTTTTTTTTTGTTTTTCCTACTTTGGTTTTGTTCCTCACATTTTGCTGGACTGCTCCAAAAAATCCCGCCTGTCAGCTCAATTTTCCAGCAATGAAAATCCATTATAAATAAAAAATCGAAAAATGTTAGTGAGAGTGAGTTTCGCGAATTGTGATTTCATTTACCTTAACCCTTTAAGTGCCAATCCCGAACATACTCGGGTTCTGGGGTCAAAAATACCAAGTCTGCTTCTGGGAGCCGTAAAGTTTTGGCCACTTCAAAATAAAGGTCGATGATTGAGGCCCATATGAAAGAGAATTAAATTCCCTGTCGAATGGTTCCAAGTACGATCGATTTGGACAAACACAGCGACTTCTAGTGCAATTTGAAAATGGAAGTTACTGCTCGATTTTCAATCTCAAATTGGGCACTTTTCAAAAAGGGCTGGCACTTAAAGGGTTAAGGGAAGAAATTTTCGCGGGAAGAAAATTTCGCGAGTTTCGCAATTTGATATTTTCAAATTCGCGAAATTAAATTCTCGCAATAAAACGTTTCCTGAATTTTAAACTCCTGCCAAGAAAATCCATATTGTTTTTATCATACCCAATTCATTATAACAGGAAATTCCTAAACTAAATCTGTGCGTAGTCAGTATACTTTTTATTTTCTGATTTGATTATTCTTCGATATCGAGAAATTAAATTCCCGCAAAAATATCTTCCTTTAAGGTAGTCAAGAAAATAACTAATTACATTAACTCATGTAACTATGCAAAAAGGAATTTCTTTGTAGTATTACAAAACCGAATAAAATATAAATTTAGTTTTCAAAGAAATAGTCGAATTTGAATTCTATAACACTGACTTTCACACGAACACAAAGTTATATTTTCATTAATTTTTAACTACGCGTTGTCATCTTAAAATTAAACAATTAACATAGAATACAATTTTTTTTTCGTGCAAGTTTAATTAATAAATCGAAGACATAAATAGTCGATTTGAGTACAGCTAAGCTTGTCCAGTTCTTTTCTTTAAATAATTATGTTAAGTGTATAAGTTGTTGCTAAAGGTGTTGAAGATCTTCATGATCGTCTTTTTTTCATTCGATTTGTTTTTAGGACCTTTTTACAGATCATACCACTCAGCTTGAATCATTTTTGAAATAAAACCATACACATCAGCATTTTCAGCAATCTGAAAACAAAACCAAAAATGAGTACAAAAATGGCATAGCAAAGTAAAAAAAAAAAAAAGAAAGAAGAAAAACAACAACCGAACCAATTATGTAACACACTTTTGGAAAAAAATATTTTTATCTCAATAGCTTTTGAGCCAAAACTAAACTTTTACCGGAAATTAATTGCTCAACAAATGTGATGAACATTTCTAAAAAGTTTTGTTTTTTTGGCTATTTAAGAAAATAAATAAACTATTATACACATTTTTTATCTAAAAAAGTTCGATATAAAATAATAATAAGTACTTACGATTTTGGAGGTAGGTTTTCCACCGCCATGCCCACTTTCAGTATCAATACGGAGTAACAATGGATTCTCCTAAAAAAAAAATAAATATTTGAATTTAGTGATGGGATAACATGAGATCATATAAGGTAATAAGAAAATCTAAGACACAATAGAGGGGTAAATGATTTCTTTACTACAGACTCGATAGCTAGTCAGTATCGCAGGTTTATAAGAAAATGCAAATTTAGGACGTAGAATGTTGGGGATCATGAAATTGTGTTTTTGAAATTGCAAGTTAGATTTGTGTTCAAATTAGAGCTTTCCTATTGACTCAAAAGGTTAGGGCGTAAAAAATCCGTTATTCCTTCTAGATTTTGTTTGGTTTATCTCCCTATTAAAAAGACTGTTATGGAAGTCATTGGAAATCAACGTTCGTCGTAAATTTCTAAATTTCCTGTAATCATTTTACTCAAACACGATGAGTTGTCTCAAACTGTTATCATCCTAGAGATTTTTACCATAAATCCCCTTTACACGACCCCCTCCCCCAAAATGTTAAAACAAAACAAAACAAAACAAATTTTTTGTTTTCTTACTTGATTCGTGTTAGCACTAACAGTATGCTGCAATTCAGCCATGAATTTGAAAGAATGAAGAGGTACAACTCGATCATCATGGTCAGCTGTCAACAACATTATCGACGGGTATTGCGCGTCGTTGCGCGACCGAATTGTGTGCAACGGAGAATATCTAACGAAAGTATATAATAATATATAATATTTGAGAACATTTTAAACCTAAAGAGGTTTGTTTGTGTGAATATGATTCTTCAAAATTGGGTCTTTTCCATTGAAAGCTTAATCAACACATCAGGCAATTGTCTCTGCAATCAAAGTAGTTTGTGGGACAAAAGCGTTAGAGTATTTCTAAGTGCAGGATGGTGGTTATAAAGAACACTTTTAAATCTTCTTACTTGATGAGGTATTCAAAATCTTCTTTTTTATCTGCACAACCAAAATCGGTTATCCTAAAGAGATAAAGAATAAGATAAGAAAATACGTCCTTTTTATTCGGTGCTATATAGGGAATTTTCCTTATTTGTAACTTATATAAAAAATCTCTAAATGAGAGAATGGACAAAAATCAAAATGGATTATAACATGAAGTGAGACTTCTGATTAGAATAGGTTTTTTGAATAAATGGCTATTTTTTTTCTCTCTGCAGTATCTTTCTAAGAAAATAGTTTGTGTAATTCCAAAATCTTAAACATATTTGTAATTGCAATTCTATAAAAACACATACCAAGCGTGACCAATAGTGAAGCGATGAAATTTCAGCATGTCGCATACACTATAAGAGAGAAACAGAAAATAATCCAATAAACGTTAAAATATTTAGAAAAAGCACTAGAATTGAGATCTTGTATTTTATTGGTTAAAATTGTTTTTTTTTTTAATTTATTTAAGAAATTGAAAGAAACAGAATCATAGGACACAACCACAAAATATTTCTGTCTAAAATGTTTCGATCCAAAGATATCGTGATTTAAAACAGCCAGGCAGCCAACTTTTTCTTTCACCTCGACCCGTACGCTAGACGCTTCACAACCCGCACGCAACCGAGGTAGCACACTGCGACACTGGATTTCGCATTTGCTACGAATAGGATGGCCCAAAACCTAGAGGTTCCAATGGTATTAGCTTTTGTTAATACAAACATGTTTAATAGAAAGTAATATTTTGTATTTATAACTGGTAGTATATAAATTTTGGATCTTTAGTCAGTAATTATGGTTACTTCAGAAATGATAAATAAATAATTTTGTTGGCAAGGACGAATGAAGATACTGAGCCAACATGTGACAATATTGAAAATAACAACATTATTTTAACGTGTTCCTCTCGAATAAGTAATCGCATAATTTTGAGGGTGATTTGGAATGAGGGTGATTGATTTGAGACTGACTACAAATGTGAAGTCCGATTAAGAATTAATCCGTTCTGTAGTCATGGCAAAAATCAAGCAAAATGTCATCAGCCATACTACTAACATCCATACGATGTCATTCTGACATCGTGGGCTGGCTATCAGGCTATCATAAACCTTTGAGTAGAATGTGTAGTCAAGGCTCACCTTACATGCGCGACCACACATTTATAGAGATCAGGTCTCTGATTGGCTACAGCTGTCACCAACAAACCACCATTCGATCCTCCAGTGATGCAGATTTTATCCTTGCTCGTGTACTTCTCCTTGATCAGGTATTCGGCTGCACCAATGAAATCGTCGAAACAGTTCTGTTTCCGTGACAACGAGCCATCTTTGTGCCACTTCTCACCATACTCACTACAAGTATAATAACAATAAACAAAGAAACTTAATTCTAAAATCTATCCAATCTTTCATATTCTTTTTCTATTCATAAGTTTTGACATGAAAATCAGATTTTTAGGTTCATTCAACAGTACAGCTTTCCAGCCGTGGAAAACTTATAATAAAAATGAAAGAAAATGACTTCTATAAATCGCTTACTAACTCGCATTTTTAATTTGCGACATTAATTGCGAAAGAATTTGAAAAAAGGTTGTCAATTACATTGGAAAATAAACATTCGCGCTTTTTTTCTTTCCTGATATTACCGCAGCGTCCTTCTTTTAATAGTAGACGAAAATGATGAGTTAGAAATGATGTCAAACTTTATAAATATATTTTCTCATGAGGGTAAAAAAGAATGAAAAAATCTAATAAACTCCCCCTCGAAGAGAAGCCACTCCCTAAAAATGGAAAGTTTTATTAAACGTCTAGGAAGTTTACTCGAAGCAATACAGTATATATAAAACAACTTGGACCGGAAGATTTCTCGTGGTAGATAATTCCAAGAAAAACCGTCATGACACTTTGCAGAATGTAAACGTTTTTGTCTAAAAGTTGATACCGCATCATATTTGGGCTAGAGTTACATATAAATTTATATCTTTCCAAAAGTCACCCGCCATGACACTCTCTGTCTAGTGAAGATTGGCCATACGTACGGGCGATAAAATCTGGTGTATTCTAAGAGTTCGAACTCTTGCAAGGATTTTAGCATCAACGTTGAGTTAAATACAGAACATATTACGTACCCTCCACCTCGGATGTTCGCGATGGCGTACACTCCATTGTAGTTGCTTACGAAGATTGTCCGTGTGATGCTGAAGCGAGGTGTTTCGGAGATATTGAAGCCACCGTAACCATACACGATGCAGGGATTGTTCCCGTCAAGAGTAATACCCTGTTGTTGTTGTTGATAAGACATGGAAAAGGAAGTTAGAGTGATAAGGGGAAAACTACCTATAAGCTTCGCTTGGTAATGAATAATAATATAAATGGTAACAAGCCTTATGACTGCCATTCCCGTCAAAGGGTCGATTAACTCTAGTAATCACGTGATTTTGAGGGTGATTTGGAATTAATAGCCAGAGTTTCATTTTGAAGTGTTCAGAATAACCCAAACACAGTGAGGGCTAATTGAATGCCGATTCAAAACTAACGAATAAAAAATGTCACCTTTTTGTGAAAGATAAACATTGGTATACGAGTGCCGTCTTTGCTGTTGAAGAATATTTGCTTTGTCTCGTACAGCGATGCGTCGAAACCTTCGATCTTCGTTTGATGATATACCTAAAAATGTTAAAAATAAAAATACATTAAAGTACAGTAAAATGATTGAACAGATTCAGTAACTTGAGAAGTAGATTTGAGAGATCTAGCGCTGATATCAACCATGCAGAGAGGCGTCCATCTCTCCCCTCTTGTCGTTAGACCGGCAAGATTGATTTCTGAAGAGGAACGCCACACATATCTTCAGCTCTCAGTGACTTGGATTACCCAAGCTGTGCTATTCATATAACCTAGAATATCTCTATTACAAGCCTACAACACAAGGTGTTAAATGAAATTACCAAGCAAACATTAATTACTTGATGACAAAGCATCTAACTTTTTTTAATTTTGCGTTTCCAATTATAGTGAGAGGACTACCTAATCATCTTTTTATTCAAATTGTTCAGATGGAAACAACGAATGTACTTTACTAGTTATCACCATACTGAG
>JAUEKX010131709.1:0-11777 GCA_031834005.1 Dendronotus venustus
AATTTCGCGGATGAACAGTTTTCAGAAAAGAAATTTAACACAATAAATAGATCAAATTCAATAACAATACCTCTTTTCATGTCTTTCAAACTAAACAGTGGAATATAAAAGCAAAATTCCGCGAAAATTTCTTCCCTTAAGGTATAAATTGTTTTTATATATTTTTATCTTGTTTCATTGGTATATATTTTGTATATATATTTTATCGATATATTTTATATCGTTTAGTGTAGTTATTTGGTGCATATATATATAAAAACTTTTAAAAAATAAGACAGCTTGCTTTCGTGACTTCGTCACGAAAGATGACGAAAATTTATAACTATTAGCAAGCTGTCTTATTTTTTAAAAGTTTTTATATTTCTGATGCTTATTTTTTGGTTTTATATATAGTGAAGTGAGTGTACATACTGGTGATTTTTATAATTTTATATGATTTTAACATATTGCTTTTATATTATTTAGAGCTGAAGATGAACAATAAACTTCAAAATATATTCTTAATAAAATAATACATTGTTGGTTCTATTTACTGAAAATATTTTAATCAACAATACGGTATTATCACTTAAAAAACTGCTATTGTTGATGAACTATATGTTGTGAAGCAGACCACCACATGTAATAAATTTTGCCATATTCATTTTCTAACAGACAACCTAGTTGAAGAACTTGAAATTTTGTATACAGGTTGGTGAGCTAATGAATTTTCACTTGACAGATCTTTGGGCATTCCGACCAAGTCAAACGCTTCAATGGAGTTTAAATTAACCAATACTTAAAGTTTTGAGATTGATGATTGAGACACCGCTACACATGCAAATTCTAGAACTCGAAATTATTCCATAGTTTTAATTGCACAGATTCAATTTAATTGGATACCTGTATATTTTTTAACAAATTCCTATTATTTTAGTATCTAGAGATGAAATAAATGCAATTATGTAGTGATCTCTTTAATTTCTTATGTACATATTCCTTTAATAACAAGTTTCAGCTACTAAATGATTGTCCATCCATCATCACTTATATCAATCATATAAATATTTAGGACATTTTTGAACATTTATAAGAAAATTATGAATGTAAATCATAAATAAGGTTGTTTTTAGCTAATTAAGGATTGGAACATTAGAAAAAAATTTATAAACATGCCTTTTCTATTGCATCAGTGATTTGCTCAATTTTCCAGTCATCAATTGTTATTGCCAGCTCAGGTTCTGACAAACTTGAAAGATAAGTTTCAGTTGTCTGTGTCACATCAACATTTTGAGCCGCCATCTTTTTAAAGTTTGTTTACATTTACCATGTAGAAAGAGCCTTAGTTTATCAGCATTCATAGACTGCACTACAGAGGACAGGGAATCCCAGGCTAATTTGTTGCATTTTTTGTTTGGCGGTATATAACATGGGTCAAAATAACGCAGATAAATATCGGAATATTAGCATTACGTCACTTACATAATGAGAAACATTCGCGCAGCAACATTAACAGAACAGAGTTTTTGGTTTTATGAACGTCTAAATGCTTATGCTGTTTTCGCTTATTTACAGTCTGAAATGTTCTTATCAAGGGTTCTTAAACAAAAATTACAAAATAGGAAGTTTTGATTCTCGAATTCTGGAAATTGTTCACCTGTAATCGGATAATAGTAAATGAAAAAGAAAAAAAAAAAACAGTAAAAAAAAACAGCGTGCAAAGCATCCTGCAACTTTGATTGTTTTTCTGTTTTAGAATACGCAAGTGTAAAACATCAACTGCGTATCAAAGAGGGTTTGTATATCCGTTGGGAACAACTGCTCGAAAACAAAAAATTGTATTGTATTTCATTTTATCGTTTGGTTAGTTTTAGTTTCCAAGTGTAATTACAGTAGAAATTTTTTTTGTCTATTATTATATCAACTTGATACTAATGTGTAAAAGTATTCTTACGATGACTATCGCATAGTTGAAACATGTAAATATACAAGTAAGCATGAAATTAAAAACCGTTGTTTTATTTTTGAAAACAAAAACGGTGTTCTAAAATAAAGAAATTTAGGCTGAGCATGTTCTTAATTTTTGGCAAAATCTGAGCTTAAACTAGGACTATAAAAAAAACGTTTGCAACGTTTTATGTAACTGTCTTACTTTCGATCGTTTTCAGAATTCAAATTTTACGATCGACCTAGCTGTACCGTTTACTTTCGTTTTCATAGAATTTCGAGACAATTTTGGGAAATCCTTTGTTCCGATAATTCCTCGGTGTTATTTTGACCCATGTTATATACTGCCAACCCATTTTTTTCGAGAGTGAAAGTTCGAAAAGTCCTACAAAACCTAAAACAAAAAAGAAGGACAATAATCAGCCAACACAAACATTACAATCAACAACAAATTGACTTGTGAGTATAATAAATTACTCTGCAAATGAGTTATTTGGTTTGAGGTAGGTAACAGTCAAAATCATTCTGGAAAATGGTAGTTGGAAAGTATGTATAAAGAGATTGATTGTTTAGCATATATATTTTTAAAAGTAGTGATCTTATTTTTGTTATATATATTTAAAGGTTATCTGTTCTAAAAAATGAATTTGTTGATTAGTTTACTTTATTGTACCATAAAAGGTTACAAAATCTTTTTTCATAAAAGATTTTTGTTATGAAGTATGCATATATACATATACCCGTTTGGAAAGGATGTCTTTGACGCTCCCGATATTTTTTTCTGAAGTTTATGAATCATTCCTGGAATTAACAGCACGGGACTAGCCCGGACTTCGATCATTCATAGCAGCCTGGATGGAGAGTGTAAAGCTTTTTTTTTTATTTCAAGCCGCTCCTAGACTTTTTGAGCGCTCCTGCTCCTAAAAATTATCTTGAGCGCTCCCGAGATCTCGTCGAAATGGGACATCAATTCCAAACGAGTACATATATAGATATTATATATAGATATACACTTTTACCTTTTTTCTTTCACCATGATGTGCTTCTTGTTTACATTAAAAACACACAAAATGGACAGAGCAGTTAGTTAACATATAGATTATGTAATTGTGTATGTGACATCGATATCTCCTGGAGTGTGTTTTTCTGCAACTTTGATAGCTATGAAGGTCCTGAAGGATCAAAGATTCACAATTAGTTTAGGGGTCAGTCACATATCAGTTTTGTATTTTTTAGTGTCATTTGAACGATAAGATAATGACCCAAACAATTGAGTCACACAATTCTAGAGGGTGGGTGTCTTAAAATTGAAGAAAACTTGTTAGAATTTTGTTCGGTATGATTATATTATAGTTTATCTATATTATAATAGCATAAATATGTGTGTGTTATTTTCAAAAAGGTAGATAAAGTATCATGCAAAATAATAATTTTATATCGCTGGAATTTTTTTAGAGGCAGTATCATTTTTAGTGAGTTTAGCCACATTATCCGTGGTCCTTTGTGAAGAAATAAAAATTCTAGACTATGCTCGCTGAAAAATGACCCATAAACTATATTTATCAAGTAGCTAGCCCAGATTAATTTATCGTTTTTTGTTGGCGAGAGAAAGCTGTTTTTCTAGCTCTGAAACTACTGAAACAAGGATGGATGTTCTTTAGAAGAATCTGAAAAGAGTTGTTAGCTAGATAGATACAAAAATAAAATTGATATGAGTTATTAAGAATGCATTTTTAATTTGATTTCTTATCTGGCTTTTTCATTATATTTTGATGTCTAAGTGAAAGCTTTTGGTTTAAATGGTTTCAACAAAAGATCCAAAAACTATAGCTAGCAAGAAAAGACTTTTATATGTGCAGTTGTTTAATTAAGTAAATAGTACCTATCATTATCTGATACTAAAATCCTAAATGAAATTAAGCAATCTTTTGCCCATTACTTCTCTGTTTTTGTATCTGAAAGCCTTGAGAATTTTATTATTTTGAGAAAGCATTTTTTCTTTAAAATAATTGTTATTTAATTAAACATTCAGTGATACAATGATGTAGATACAAAATATATTTCTTAAAGATATTTTTACTTTTTAACAAGATAATATCGATATATAATTATTAGTTTGGGGAAAGGAACCCCAACAAAATTTAGTTAATCAAAAGCCCATAGATGTCCAGGCTTAGCTTTATTGCAAGGCCTTGTGAAATAATTATGCCCATACATTTACTGGTGTTTTGATCAGTTAATTCTCGGCAAATGTATACTCTTGCATAACACTTGACTCCTGTGTCAACAATATTAACAAACATTTGTATATTATTAAAGGAAGTGAGTGTGCATGTCATTATCATATAGGGATTCTGGGCCTCCTGGCTAGTAGTATATATATATAATAGTTTTCTTGAATGTCTATTTGTGTGGGTCATATTGTAATATCATAACTCACTGGGACTCAAAATTAAATTTGTCTATTTAGTGCCATAATGAAATAAAAAACAACAACTGAAAAGTAAAAAAAATAAAGTAATACAAAAATTCGTTCTCAGGACACATCCAAGGTTCCTATGAGCGAAATACTGAAAACAATGTACAGCCTGTTGGCTCCTTTCATAATAATTTTTCTTTTTTTTGAAATTTTAAGTTTGTATAGAAGAAAAGATACAATAGAGAGTAGCAATGAATTTATTGGTTGTATTTGAAGGAACATTTGTATTTTTAAAAGCATACTTCAATGTAATTGTTATGTAAAATATTCTATCACTTCATAACAGCAACAAAAAAAAAGAAAAAAAGAAATAGAGGTAAATCAAATCAAGGATTATAATTCCATTAAGGAAGAGCGATACGCTATGCTCCTTAGTAAAATTGAGGAGTGTGATAGGTAGCATAAATGTGCTTCTCAGAATGAGAAGACTCGCATTCATAATTTTCCTAGTACATACATTCTAAGAGAACAACTGGTATGTATGTACAACCGAGCAGATTTAAAAAATTGAAATGCCTGTACAAGTGTTCCCTATGGTTCCTTAAATTTTGTTGCAAACAACCATCTATCTTTTAGTTAAACATATATTTTCGTTAATTTGCTTAAATTAGTTATCATATATAATTGATACATTGGTGTTTAATATGAAAGGTTTTTTTTTACAAACACAAAATATGGCAAACACTATTTTGTTTTAGTAATTTAAAATTTTTATTAACTAGTGGCAGTCTTCTACAGATCCCAGTCATGGAATTTGAAGGTATTTTTGTCTGCTATTTAGTTTCCTTGGGAATAACAACAAACTTGTTATTTTAAAGGAAACTATGGCCAGCAATCAGCTTTTTAGCAATTTCTATTTAAAATGAAATATAGCAAGGAATTAACGTTAGGGATTAAAGGCAGAAATATTTTTGAGATCTAATGGCTGATGGTGTACCGAACCTTAAAATTTGAATTTGATTTGATTTGATTAACCAGGTTTTAAATTTACAGTTTCACAGTACTTTAAAAGAAAAAAACTTCTTCCTTGACAATACTTTCCTGCAAATTATAATTAATTTAAGTATCAATTTAATAGTTTACTTGAATTATATTAAAGACCATACCTGATTACCATAACTATGATGTATGATTGTTTTCATTTTTTATATATTATTTTAGTTTAGTTTAAAAATGATTATGTGTGAATGAGATAAATTAATAATCAGTTCTGCTACAAGAAAAATGTCATCTGAGCAATACGAGTACCACTTAGAAGAATATCGATCTTACTATGACAATTTAAGAAATGTTTTAAAGAATAAATTACCCAAACTTTCTGGAGGTAAGATCTTTTATTTATTGCATAATTTTTGTACTTATAATAACATTGACAATTTCATTAGTTTATTATCAAAAACTATATGTAGAATACAAAAACTTTGAATTAAAGTATTATGCCAGAAGGTTACATAAATATATTTATTCCTGAGTATTTTAGTGATTATTATTAAGGATGCTCAAATGTTTCAAGTAATTCAACACCAACTTTGAACTTTTCTGCATTTATTTTAAAGAACAATACATGCCCTTCATTGTTACACTTGAGTATGGTAAAGTATGCTCGCAGATATTTATTTTACTGAATGGTCTATTCAAACTTAGACCAGATCTTTATTGTATTATACGTGTACATCTATTGTTTAGAGCTTCGTAAAAAGGAAATTCGAAATGCCGAGAGATTATTGGAAGATGCTGAAGCCCAGGTACTTTTATTAACATTATAGATATTATATAAATCAATATATATGTGATGTTAATGTTGTATTATATATATCACTCTATATTTCATATTAGAATCCTAATTGTTTATTTAAAATTTTTCATGTATGAACCTTAAAAAATGTAAAGTTTTAATTCACTAAAAATATTTAGAATTGGAATAAATTTTTCATGATATCAGAAACAATTTCCTTTTGTCATGTTGTTATAGAAAGTCCAGAAAGTTTTGGTTTTGCATTTACGATCTCTAGTAGATGCAAAACAAAAGAAACAAGGCATACTGTCGCAATACAGATCAGTATATTTTATTACTTAATTTGCATGTTATAAAGTGTAGCTTTGCTTTGTTTTAGCTCACTCAAATGTTTGAAGAAGCTCAGTCAGCCCCAGGAAATTACAGGACCTCTCTTCTTTCTCAATCAAGGGGCTTTAAAAATGAACTGGAAAAGTTAAAACGGGAACTTGTAAGTTTTATTGTTACTGTAATCCTTTAATTACTTCTATATGTTAATATAACAGATATTTTGTCCAATATATATTTGTTCAGAGATTTTTGCAAATATTTGTGCAATACATATGCCAATGATTTTGAAATGCAGTTAAAAGATAATTTGAGATAAAGATATTTGCTATATTTCAAACAAAGTTTTGGTTCGTTTGACATTTGATTATTATTATTATGCATATTATATTTCATCTTTTATCAGGTTGACTATGTCAGAAAAAGTTACAAAGTAAAATTTCTTGTTATCAATATAGGACCTGATATGTTTACATGCACTGTAGGTTTGTTTATCTCAAATTATTATTTTAGGTGAGTGCGAAATCAGTTCAAACAACAACCAGTAATACAAATGATCTTTTTGGAAATAATGGTTCTTCTTCAGCATCAGACTTTGTAAGTTTTACACGATATCCCATAGATATTTACTATATAATTATGCAGTATAACACCCTGACATCCTAATATAGGTTTGACACGATATCCCATGTTATTTTTCCTCTAGCAAACGTTAATTTTGATAGTTTGTTGATTTTCAGACGATGGGATTTATATTTTAATTAGTTTTACTTCTTAATTATGAAGTACTAACGAACGAATCAAAGTTCCATGCAAAATCCAGGGTACATAATCTTTGCATGTTTTTATAATAACGCATTGAGCTGATCATTTAACCATACTGTTACCTATTTTTAAATTGGCTTTTTGGTGCAATCACAAATTTCTAGATTAAAACTTTCTTAAAATTGGCAAATGTAAACCTTAGAGTTTCTTATAGTCTTTCATTTTTTTGATAAAATGTGCTTTATTGTATTATGGACATTGATTGTGTATTATGAGTGAGTGAGTGAGTGTCATTAGAAATTTGGACTTTTCGAGTTAACATTTACAACCTTATAATTTCCATATCGGTGTGATGTTTGTTTTTTTAGGAAAATCGTCAAAGAGCGCTGATGCAAGAGGGCACAGATATTATGGGTAGAACGACTGACAGTGTTGCTCGTTCTCAAAGGGTGGCTGCTGAAACAGGTAAAACATTCTATTTTTATATGTGCCATTATGGAATTTAAAGTAATGGTGTGCTTATTTTTGGATGTTGTCAAATCCCTCTTTTACAAATTGTCTATAAACAATGTCAGTCTTTTGCTCAACGATAATAGCTATGTTCATTTTTAAATTTCAAAAACTTCTAAAATGTGTTTGTTCCTAAATATAAACGTTAAATAACACTGTAGACCTAACTGAAACAAAAAAACAGTTTAGTAAAGTCAGGCTTTGCTCAGAAGAGCGAGAGAAGTCAGCTTATATGTCACCATCAATGTTTTTTACTCCACACAAAAATTAGCGATTACATTTTGTTCACTTTTCCTCGACATTGGCTTGTCCGATAACGTACAGCCAATATTTTGCAAAGTTTTTCACAAGAAATGTAAAAACCAATTAGTTGTTCTTGTAACAGCTTTTAATTTTTATTTATTCCATTTGTATTTTTTTTGTATATTTAGACGAGATTGGGGTAAACATCCTTGCTGATTTAGATGATCAAAGGGAGACACTCATCCGTGTCAGAGATAAGGTGAGTTTAATTCTCAATTACTGCAGCGTTTGTTTTTGTTGGAATTTTGCCTAAATTGGCAAAGATAACTCAATATGGGGGTAGTGGTAGATACTAGTTTACTCTTTCTATAATTTAAGATCATGATCGTAGCGTTAGCAAGCTGCCACAATTAAATTTGAATGTTCTTTTTAAAATACAATAGAAAAGTTATAATAAGTTAAGGGTTACCCTATTTTGTAAAGCTAATCTCACCACATAAACGAAGGTTCCAAATTATTACAATAAAATCTATAATTAAACAGGATTTGTTTGTCAACTTGAAGATTAAAAAATTCTTTTCATAAATCCAAGAAGTAACAAAAAAGTAAAATATTTTACCTGTCTTCTAAAAAGAGTTCCCTAATTTCTTCTAATATAATTAATTGTCTTTTAAAACAGTTCCTTTTCTTTTAAATTTACCGAAAATGACCTCGGGGCCATCGTAAAAAGAAAAATTTGCAAACACCCCAAAAAATAATTCGGAATAAAGTTTCTTTGCAAATATTTCTTTACAATAAGGTATCTTTACGATCTTAGTCAGTCCAAAGTCTAAGATTTAGAAATGTATAAAGTGCTAATAATTTATTAAACAACAATATATTTCTGAAATACAGGTGAAACAGACCGATTCTGACTTAACAAGAAGTAGGAGAATCATTCAGTCAATAGGAATACGGTAATTGTTGATTTATAAACATGAGAGCTCCTTTTGGTGGATTAACTTTTTACGAATAAGATTTCGTAAATAAAATTTCCTAAGTTCGTAGACTTTTTTTAGATTATGTTTACTATTATAAGCGCTTTTTATTAATTATGTTCGTGTTCCATTTTGATTTAAACTGTTCTTTTATTTTTCTAAACAACGGATTTATTATTCAATTTGAGTTATTTTATCAGATATTTTTCTCTATTTATTCATAATTTATATGTTAGTTTATTATCTTATTTGTGTTCCTTACATTTAGAATGGTGACTAACAAACTTCTCCTCGTCGTTATCATTATTCTCGAACTGATTATCCTTGGTGCAGTCGTCTACATTCGGTTCTTTAAAAAGTGATTTCTTTTTTTAATTTATATGGTGATAGTTACGGTACGGTACGATTCCTAATTTTTTTATAATTTTCATTTTTATTTCGAATAATCCACCTTACTCTCGCTATTCTTCCGAAGCATTTATACAATGTATAATTCGAGCTTTGACCCTATTATACACTCGATTACGCAAGTTATTTCCCATATCTCAAATTGATACCTATTATTAATATAATATAACACGATGCAATAATTAACAGATGATTATAAATATAGACGCATAAGCAAAATAGAAAGACCTAAATACATCTTAAGTATTTTTTGAAGATATAAAAATATCCCATTGTGAGGTTATTCATAGTTTTGGGAATTTTTACTACACAATATTTTGTTAATAAGGAAATTTAGGATTTAGGCCAGAAGAGTTGTTTGTTTTATTCAACTGCAGTTGTGTTTATACTTTTTTCTCAATCTGTGTACTGTTGTTTAGTGATGGTCATAAAAATGTTGTGTAGCGTTGGTTTTTCTCTTTGGCCATTTTGGTTACTTGATTATTCAAGAAATTCTTGCCTTTTACCTTTCGTGCTATAAAAGTCTACTTAAGAAATTTTCTGTCTCAATATCTTGTAATTGTATACTTATTTTATATATAAATTAATTTTATTTGAATTTCGTTAATAGAATAAAATACACGTTTTTTAAGAAGAACAAACATCACCTTAAATGTTCTAATTGTGTTCCTCCACAAAAATTTCAAAACAGAAATTTTGTGATCCTCTAATTTTTTTAATTAAATGCTTTGCCTGATTGGTTTTTGATATACTGCATATGCATACGAAAAAGAAAAAAAAATTGTGAAAAAGAAAAAAAACTGTTCTAACATAAATGTTCATTCGATCGAAAACGAATGACGTATACATTCACAAATGAGAATATTAAATATATCCCCGTGTCCCCACACCTCTACAACAACTTTCGCACCGTTGTTGTTTTAAACATAAAGAAATTGTTTATAAAATTCAAAACAAATCATAACATGACAGACAGGACATCAATATAGCGGAAATTAAACACGTGCAATAAATACAAATGCTTTCAGACGAAAAAAAAGCTTCGGAGCAAGGAACAAAAGATTCTCATAAAAATAATTTCTAAAATATCTGTTCTTGAGCGCATGCTATCTTGGAAGATTACAATTTGTTTTTAGAAAGTTTTCTTTAATTAGTTCTCTGACTGGAGAGTTCGATGTCTTCTTGGACAAATATTAGGAATCAAAATTTTTTTTATTATATATTTAGGAAAATAATAAACCGATCTTTTTCAAAAATAACCTTTTTTTGGTTTGTTGTTACAAAAAATTTACAAACCTTTTCAAATAAAAATTAAAGAATTTTAAGGGTTTTTTGAGAAATTACCAGAAAATCTCATCTCTATAATAAATACAAATAATAAAAATATATTATTATAACACAATTAATTTTTAGGCTTGCAAAAAGAGTGAAAAGCTCCATCGGTTATTAGGCTTATATTTTTTAGGCGCAAAATTGCAAATGATTTCGTATCAAAACACGATGAATGGTTTCACCAGTTTGGAAAATTTATAGTAAAAGCAACTTTAATTTTTTTTAACTGTGTGTATTTTTTGTAAATTGATTTTAATATTTGACTAATAATTTAACTAAAACAAATTTGAATTTTGAAAACTTTATTCCTTGGGAAGGGTTAAATTAGCCAATCTAGAAGCCTTAAATTTCAAAGATTTTCCGTCGCGTCGGACCTAACCATGGTGGGTCTTCCTACGTCACTAAAAATGTAGCCCCTCCATTTTAAACATCGTGTCGACGCCCCTAATGTTTTAGTATTATGAATATTGTTTCATATGCGACAAGCTATACCACAGACACGAATTTTGATGCCATTATAATAAAATCTGTTTTGTTTCGCATGAAATTTGCATACGATGAAAATTATCTAAATCCACTCAAGTATTTTTAAAAGTTTCTTCATTCTTAAGCCGTACAAAGTCTTTGCCAAATGGAAATTTTTTAGAATAGCTGTCCTTGCTTGTTATTTCAAAAAGTTAAAAAAATTGTAGTTACAAAGACATCGAGATTTCGTTGACAAAAAATGACGCTAATTAAATGAAAAATAGATAACAGAAACTAAAAAATAAAAACCATTCCTGCATATTGTAATTTGGAAAACAATAATTATAATCGAATACATTTAGCCTCTACAGAGGGAGATAAATAATAATACTTAACAAATAACAAAGACACCACAAGAGCTCTCCAAGTTAAACATAGTATAAAAAAAAGCCTAAGCGTTTATCGCTTGCGTTTATTAATATTGGCCTTTAGCCTTTGGCCTTAGTACTTTGGAAAAGAAAAAGAAACACGTATGCCTGGCATTCTGTCGAATAAACATGCGTAAAACTAGCCACCAAAACATATGGTAACGGGCTTAGTAGCAGCAAAC
>JAUEKX010132041.1:13251-24156 GCA_031834005.1 Dendronotus venustus
GAGACTTTCAAACAGCTAACTGAACCGTATACATTTAACGTTTTGATGCTCACCAACGACAGCCATTTTCGCCCAGATAAACGGTTTAGCAATGGGGAGCACTCCTATTTACCAATGGTAAAAATAAATTTGATAAGAAAATATTCATCAAAACGTTTTAGCCGACATATAGATGATATGCTAAGAGAGATTAAAATAAACTAGTTGAAATAAACTCCCTCCATCCAGCACTTAAATTTACACTAGAAAGAGAAACTAATATGTAGATACCGTTTTGGATGTTAAGATCCTTCACTCTATCGCTGGGAGTTAAAAGTTCTGAATGGTACACAAAGAAAACAGATACTGGCCTTACCATGAACTATCATGCAATTGCCCCTAGCAAATACAAAAGGTCAGTTGCAATTGGATTGGTCCATAGGATTTTCAATGCTTGCAGTTCTTGGAATAATTTTGATGAAAGTTTAAATCGTGCAAAGAAAACCCTTGAGAAAAATCAGTATTCCCTCAAATATTTTTATCTGATTATAAAAAGAACGATCGACAACATCATGAGGAAAGTGATACGGAAGAATCTGAAGAACAAGAGGATATTCATACAATACAAGCGAAAAGAACTACGGAAAAGTTTGAGTAATCTTTGAAACCAATGAATGCAGTTATCGCCATAATAAAGCAGTTGAAAAAAGTTTTATTATTGCTGAAAGCTCCAGTAGAAATGCTCATGAAAAAAAACAGTCTACAAAATTTTTTGTTCGAGCTGCGAAGCATGTTATGTCGGTCAGAGAGTCCGTCATTTGATTACTCGCGTCGAAGAACGTTTGAGAAATGGACCTGTACTTGACAGTGCAATGAAATAACAATGAAAGAAGTTAGAGCCAAGACAAACAAAACCATTTATCACCTAATGACTTTGGAGGGTCTTTTGATTGAGACGATTAATCCCAACCTAAACTCAAAGAAATAGGAAACTCACAACAAAATTATAGCTTTTATAGCTACACTTCTATTGTTTGATTGCTCTTGGGACTTGTCTAATTTATCATTAATTTTCATCTACAAAATTCTCCGTTTTCATAGTTTAATATAATGTTTATATATAGGGTAGTAATGTACTTGTGGAAAATGATTATAACTTTTTATGTTATTTTAACATGTTTTTATTTTGTTTTTTATATAAACACTAAATACATTGCTGGTATATTTGTTAAACTTATTTAATTTTCCACAATGGTTTTGCCTTACAAGCTGTATTTTTCTTTTTATTATTATTAATTTCTTTATGTTGTATGCAAAACAAATCATGACCTAAGAAATAATATAATTGGTTGGAGGAAAAAAAACGGAATCACAAAAACAAAATTTAATTTATTTTACTTTGAAAAAAGATTCCAGAGAGAGAGAGATAGAGAGAGAAGCTACTCTTAATAATGACGTAAAGTATGGTTTCAAGTTTTATAGTTAACTTTCTAGTTGATAAGTTACTCATAAGTTAATAATTTAAAGTAAAGTTGTCTTCGCATGAAATATGGATTTAATATTAATAAGAAGAAAAAAACAACAAGAAAACCAAAGAAAAAAAAATATTGAAAAGAACCTCTTGGAATTTCAATTTTTAAACTATTTAAAAGAATATTACACAATTTTCGTTCTCAATTACAAAATCGATCATTAAAATTTCATTTCATCAGTATTATTGTCTACAGAAAGTTTAATCAAGACGTTTATTTACATGTTTATGGGTTCCCTATTGATGAAAAACAAGATTTGCTAATCAAAAATTTAAGAGGCTCGAAACTTGGTCACGTAATAATGACGCCGACTCATCAGAGAGAGATTTTTAAGAAGAACGTTATTCTTAAATTTCCCTTTAGATCCCAAGTACAAGAGAATAACCCGACTGACCACATTATTGTTTTGTTTTGTTTTCAAACAGCAAAATAAATTATTTTTTTCCCGTTTGTCCTGTTGCCGTTCTCGTTAAACAACATATTATTTTTCCAACTGTCCCCGCGCGCCTGTTCCCGTTGCCAAACGGATAATTGGAAACCCATTTTTACCTATATAGACAAAGGAAGATCTAGAATGTTGCAAACACATGCGCAGGAGAAAAATAGTAATGGCCTTAAATTTATCACAAGATAAATGTGTTTTTACTCTCCTTCGCAGATGTTGGCGTTCCTCTAGAGCTGCGGGACTTTTACGAAGTGTCTCATTTAAAGATTGATTTTCCTCACGTAAGAAATCTAGCTATAAACTTTATGCCACAGCAAACATTTACAGATATGCTTCGTATAAGATCTTACAAACGTGGCAATTACAAAACATGTATGTACAGTATTATATAGAACATTTAATTTGATTTAAACAATCGCGTACCTGTCAACTTTGTAATCATTATCTTTTCTATAATCAAGGGGATTAGGTTCAGGTCGTCGTCGCTTTTATCCATTTCGTCGCCAGTATGTCCAAACATCGCAACTGATTCAAACCAAACCATGTTCTCGAAATCTGGTGAATTTTTCATCTAAACAACAACAAACAAAAAGGCTCAGAAATTTCCGCAAAAACGAAGTAAATGGAATATACAGGCTGAAAATTTTTTTTAAAGACGCTGGCCCTATGGAGTAATTTGTTCATAATTGCGGTAAAATTTAAATTTTGATTTGGTCTGTAACATACATATTTTGCGTTTAGAGTGCAAAATTAACGATTTAATTGCACTCCGTTTAACCAATCACCAGCAGTAATTTTTACTGCTGATGATTACGATAAAAAGAACTTATTATATCTTGGATTACTTTTAAAAAACCTTTTGATATAATAGTTTTAAACTTTGGGTAAATTTGTTAACTGAAATAAGACAAATTGATAAAGTAACGTTTTCTTCGTGTGTGGCAATGAGCCAACAACAACATGCATACATTATCAAAGAAACAAACGAAAAGTTTTGTTACCTCTAAAGGATTCCATGCCAGCAAATCCAACTTTATAAACGGTGCAAGTAGTTTAGGTATACACAGTCCCATGTACGAATCTTTATACGAGTCGTTGAATCCGAGTTTCCAAAGCTCGAATCGAGAGAGTATTTCTTTAACAGATGAGAAACTGCTGACTACATCCTCGAAGAGTATCTCTCTGTCCTTCATTACTTTCTCTATAAAAAAGACGAGAGAAAATATATTCCAAAAAATGAATTTACAAGTAACAGGAGTGAGGTTTTTCTTAATCCAGTCTGGACGTCTTTTAGATGTTTGATATCTAGAAGACGATGGACTTACCCTCATTTCTCTGTTTGTAAAAGCGATTCATAGAAAAGTATACAAGACATAGCTCGTACGCATTGAGGCATAAATTTGTGATACGCGAGTAAAAAGTAAAAATATTTAATTCAAATTTTCGAAAAGAAATATAAATTCAATGAAAGTACTTATCCAACCTTTATCAGCTTTGAATTTGGAATGATCACTTGGTATCAATTCATCATCACTTGATTGTCCATCAAAATGCCCATCACTACCGCCCAAGCAATGACGTCGATTCTCTTTACGTCTTGTACGCCTTGCTTCCCGCTCAGCGATTCGTCGATTCTTGATGTTCGTGATTCTGTCCGATTCTGAAATCAAAAGATTTAAAAAAGTCGCCATCAGAGGTAAAATCTAGAGGCAGATTTAGAGGGTTGGCAACATCTGCGAAGGAGAGTGAGAAGACAATTATATTGTAGTGTTTCTCAACTCATAACTGTCTTTGTGCTCTCCTACAGATGTGTGGTTAAAGTGGTTAAAGCACTCGACTTGTAACATGCTGGTGAGGGGTTCGAGTCCACCACCGGTCAGTGGCGAGGATAACCTCTCGCCATAGGTTTCCGTTGTAGGTGTTACACAACGAAGGCAGGACTCTCATTGATAGCAGTATGATTAGTACTGAAGAGACAATCCTGGGTAAAAATTCATAAATAATAATAATAATAAAAAAGGGTAGCGACTAGAAATTAGTTAGAAATTATTAGCGAATAGAAACTCAAGAGATGTTATATATATATCGGCCTCGACGGAGAAGTAAGTTGTCCTAGTTATAGCCCAGACTCCTTGCATTCGTAGCCTCTATTATTCTATTGTTGCTAAAGAGAGAGAAAAACTCCATTTAAACTACATTTAGGTAAAGCTAGATTCTTCTGCCTGTATATTCCTGATAAATGGGACCCCGAAACGAAGGTAAATGGGACATTTGTAAAAGAGGCTTACCGGGGACAGCTTTGCCAGACATCTCTCCTGACTCATCTTTGACGTCGTTTTGCCGTCGATTTGTGATAAGGTCGTTTTTCTTTTTCAACGATTGGTGCATCGATACTTCCATCAACTTGATCTTCTTCACCTGGAAAAAAGAAATCATTGTTATTTTTTTTTTCATATTTCTAAATGCAATCTTATATTAAATATTCACTCACTTACTTACTAGACCACGAAAAAAGAATGAATTTCCTTAACTAATGTAAAAAGCTTTAATTTCTGTTTGACAGTTGTACACCTAAAGGTAAGACAAACACAACAGATGGAGAGCGCTCTCTTATGGACTAGAAACATTTCAATGCAATCACACTCCTTCATTAAATCTAATACAGTAAGCTCCAGATTTCTCTGTTCTTACAGGCCAGCGATATTTCATAGTTCCACACTTTTCCCGCATTTGTTTCTTTTTTTTTTCTTTTTCAATAAGGAATAAGCGATGATTTAACAATCAAAAAGTTGAAAACTCGGTCCATAATATTAAATTTATGATAACTATCTCAACCTTTTCACTGAGACATTCAACCAAATCTTTAGAGAAACCTCTCATATCTTGAAAGAAACTGAATTTGTCTTCGAGTTGAACAGCCTTCTCTTCTAGCGTCTCGATGTTATGTTTGGAAGAGTCCAAGTCGAATTTCATCTTGTCCCGCTCTTGCGAGTGTATTCTGTGAAGTTGTTTCTTAGTATCCAACTGCTCGGAGAGCCTCTTTGTGATGTATTCAACCGAAATGACCTGCTGGTCGTTAGCAGGTATGGCATACGCTTTAGCAGGGTCGAGATAAGCAGCACCATGGTATGGACTACCAGTTTGATTGGTGCTCATTAGATTTGCGGGTAATTTCGGACCGTACTTGTTTAGAACTGCAGCAGGGAATTGACTGCCTTTCTTGATCTGCTCATTTTCCCAATTCTGAATTTCCTCATCTTGGTTATCAATCGCCTCATCCTCTTCCATCTCCTCGGCCTCTTCCAGCGCTTGCGCAACTTGATTGCGCCGTTCAAGATAAGGGTCGTGTGTTTGTTTACCTTTCATCTCCATGCGCTCGTCGTCGCTACTGTTCAACTCCATCTCCTCCCGTACTAATCGTGATTTCGAGGACGAGAACCTACCCTCGTACCTGTTTCCTGCCACAGGAATGTAATCAGCTTGCCCACTGAATTGGCGAGCTTGCTCCCTTTTTTTCTTCATGGCGTAGATTGTCGCTGCGTCTGGAATATCGCCAGGTCTTCCGAATCGACTTTGCGAGCTAAATCGATGTGAAATGTCTGAACTGTCTGTCTCAATTTCCTCGTCATCTCCAAAGGTTTGAATTGGAAAACGCGGTTCATCACTAGGGGACTTCTTAGAATTTCTTGATTTAGTAGGTTTGCTGCTGTTGTTACTCTCTACGTGACTTTCACCATTGCTTTGCTCTCCTACATCGCCATCATCTTCTTTTCTATGTTTTTTCTTCTTCTTCTTTTCGCGTCTGACTTGATCATGCATATTGACACTAGCCTTGGATCGTTTCAAAACAAAGTTATCAGCACCATCCATCTCATCTCCAAAGCTCAAAGCAGAAGACGCTTTCTTTGCCTTTGGCTTGGATTCCATTGGAGTTAGTGTTTCTGGTATGGACAACGTTGGTTGAGGTGTACCTACAGGTGAATCAACTGCCATCTCACCTTCCTCGTTTTCCTCTTCATCGCTGGCAGTTGTCTCAATGCGTTTACGCATATTGCCTCGTTTATTCCTCTTCCGAAATCCACCAATCATTTTTGTTTTTTAGAAGCACACAAAATCTAAAAATGAAAAATCATATTCTCATTCAGATTTAATGTTGCCGACAAAATTTTAATAGGTCAAAAAATGTAATTCTCCAACTTGTTTGCGAAGCAAAATTTTAAGTACCGGGATTTAAAGAGCAGTTGTTTATGCATATATTTTCAAGAAAATAGAACATGCTATCCACTCTCAATCACTCAAAGTGTATACTGTTACAGCCTTTTAAACAATTGAAGTTGATATTATATTACCAGAGAAATCTTTCTTAGATCAAGTAAACAATTTGAGAACGAGAAACCAAGGGAGCAGTAAATTGTATAATTGTATAATTCGTGGTATCTAAAATTAAAAATAAAAAACACAAAATAATACAAGAGTTCTACAAACAGCCAAAAGATTCCACATTTAGAATATTGCACTTTTAGCATTCTTGTACATAAAATCATGCATACATTTGAAATGAAAATCAATATTCCTTATCAGGGGGGGGGGGGGGAGAGTCAGCCTAAGTTAAATCCAAGGGATCTCCCCGAATATTTTGGCTATAAATAAACTAAATCTCATCTAATTTTTCAGGGTTTTGAGTCGCAAATCTTCAGTAAAAAAGTTGGACACAAATATTTGGTGAATTGAATTGTTCTTTGATTGTTGTTGATTAAATTAACCTCCAATTTACGTTCCCTTCGTTAAGTATTAAAAATCTGAGTAGGAGAATATAAAACTATCTTTTGTTAAATCTTTACATGATGCTTTCTTTTACGAATCTGATTTGTTTCTTTTTCAAATTCTTACAACTAATTTAAAAGTTAAAATAAAGTGAAGATAAAACTTTAAAAGAAATTCTTTCGAGTTTAAAGCTAGTTATGTTGTTATGGAATGCTAAATAAAAAAGGTGTAAATTATATCATACAAAATTAATGACATAGAGAGATGAGTTTAAGCCCTATTTGAATACTTATTTCCGGCAAAAATTGCCTGCTGAACAACTTTGAACATACTATAGATTTTGAAACACTTATGAAAGTCATTGCTTTTCATTACACTAAAAAATTATTAAAGAAAAAAAACATTTATATATATACAAAATAAAAATGGAACATAATTTACTTATTTTTAAAGTGTAATCAAGTCTATAAAAAACACTTTTTCAATATATTATATATAGTAATACACATAAAATAATACTAATTAATATAATACCATAAGAAACTTACATATAATATATAAAATATTGATAATAACTAGTAAATGTTTTAGTCATAGTACCCTGTCAGATATCCATATTTTTAACCCTTTAACTGATGATATAAACACTTGCTTTAGTGTTGATGGTGCAAGTTCAAGCATTGATATATCAGAAATGAGAAATCCGAGATTGGGATTGATTTTTTTAAATCTATATAAATAAGTTGAATTTTGGAAGCTGCTGTTTTTGCTATGCTTGGCAATGTACATATTATAATAACTTTTAAGTGATAACTTTGCCAGCAATTAAAGGGCTAAAAATAGCATAAAACAAATAAGAAATATAATAATCAAATTTAAAATCCACAAAATATGTATTATTACCATATATATATATATAAACACACTATAAACAAAAAAGTATACTTAATACGCATAAGTGGCAAACAAAACCATTAGATTCAAGAGGTGGTGAACTTAAGATTGTAATCAAATCAGACTTTGGACATTAAAGTTAAAGCCTATATAGTCTGCTCATTCAAGAATAACCAATATATAATGATAGAAAACAATAAATATTATAACTTTAAGAAACAAAATTAAGATTTTTAATAATTAAAGGTATCCTTGATTAATCTTCTCATGGTATTTCCTACACCCTTTTCCCCAACGTGTTCTGACGTTTGATAATGGATTTTGTGTAAATAAGGTTGCATTTCGGGAAACTGGTCATCAAACACATTCGTCAAATCTGGTTCATTTGGCATTTTAGGAATGTAATCAGGTTTATTAACTATTTCGCATATCATCCGGATTTTTTCACACACGCTATCAGTCAACTTCTCTCTTAGAGCCACCCTGTCAACATCATTTGCAACAGATACAATATTTACTTTAAGGATCCACAACTCCCAAGGTATACTTTCTGTAGGAAACGGCCATGGATTCTTTCGCTTTTGGTAGAATTCCAAAGAAATTTGTCCACTTCGATGACTGCCCATATTTTTTAGTACATCTTTAAATTGTTTTGCACATGAGGCTACAGCTCTATTTAGTTTTTCACTAGTGCATCTCACATAAGAGCAGTCTATAAAATGACAATCAACATCTTCATAGCCAATTGTACCAACAGTATAAGAACCTTCTTTCTGGTAGTGAAATTTGCCTGTTGATCGATGAAATAGCAATGTATGAAGAAAGCTACTAACAACTTCTTCAACTTGACACAATTCTGCATTCAGTTCAAATATTTGTGATCTAGTATTCATGTTTATTTTTCCTAAAAAATGCAAAATGTGTACTGAAAATCACATTTAATGTAGCATACAATTTTGTTAGCTTATCAATCCTGCCAAAAAGGTGCACGATACAAACTTTTGAGTTGTTAATGGAGGCACATGCACACAATCAGACACCTGAAATAAACAGAACTTACTGCTTTATGGTTATTATATATGCATATTATATATACTAGCTGTCAGACCCATTGTTTCCAGCTAAAGCCCATGGCCGTGTGATAAGGGCAATGTACAATAATTTCCTTTAATAATTGATTTCCTATTTTGATGACGTCATTTGAGATTAACCATCACCCATCCCATCCACAAATTATTAAATTTTTAAGGCTTGATGATGTATAATAAATGGAACAATTTGACCCTAGGACTTAATTAAAAAAAAAAAACTTTGATTTCATAACTTAGAACATGTTTCATTCTATATATGCATATATCCGATTACCTTTCCAATGAGGGGTCCATCATCTTCATAGCACTTCCTATTTAATGAAATATTAAAGTTTTAAAGGGATCCTGACATAAAAACTGAAAACTTCTTAGATGATAGAGCTTATGAACACAATCAGAAATCAGAAAACCAAACTAGATAAAACTTAAAGCAAAAGATATCATCAACATAAGACATGAATTTAAGCCATCTTTGCACCATTGCATCCTGCTAGAAATGACATTGAAGCCCATTTCTAGCCTGTTATCGATTTCTCTAGAGTAAATTGTTTGGATGTATTAAAAAGTCTCATAATGGTCTACTTCTTGGAATTTCTTATCAAGATAAATTTTCCTAACCAAGTTTTCTTTCCAAATATATATGCATATATAAATATATATCCTTTTTATGTCTGAAGCCCTTTAAGGTTTTGATGACGTCATAAATGGGCAAATTTGATCCTTGGACACGATGTTCTTGAAAAAACCTTAATTTATTATCTTGGAACCCTATTAGTTTAATTCTATATATATATTTCTGATTACCTTTCCAATGAAAGGTCAACCATTCTCATAGCACTTCCCATTCAAAAGATATTGCAATTTAAAGATTTAATGACGTCATAGACTGACCAAAAATATCTGAGGGTTCAAGTTTTTTGGAAATTAGTTAGAAGTTTGACTCTTGGATCTAAAAAACGTCTAAAACGTCAAATATTTTGCCTCTAAAACCCAATAAATCAATAATACACTGAAATGGTTTCATTTTCCCTTTATATTTTCTGACGTTATTTTAGATTATTAACTTTTTTGACATTTTCTTATCCCTTCTATACTAGGCTTTTAATTTTTATGGGACCCTTAAACCCAAAAATGTAAATTAAAGTCCCAAACAGCCTCATCAATAAATCAATGATTCAACCAATACTAGGGATTTATGTTAGATCACAATGTATAGTTTTCAATGGATGCTATAGGGTTTATGCTCAAAAAAAAACGTTTGAAATTGTTTAAACCTAGTCATGTGACCCCTCATTTTAAAGCTCTGATCATACTGATAAGGGCTATATTATTTATTTTGTTGATTTATCATTATCCTAAGCTTAAATGAGTGATGAAGTTTTGAATTTTTTCAAAATTTTGATAAAAATGTGTAAATATACTACTGCACAATAATGAATCCAGCTATAGATTATATTTATTTATGTTGCGAAAAAATGACAATTCTGAAACCTATCTTCTGCGCAACCAGCTTGATTGGAATCCACATCACAACACCTTATCTGTCACTACTTCTGGACACAGACACAACATATGGCAAATTATGCGAATTGTTTCCTGCAATGTATAAAGATTTGTTTGAAATGAAGCCAGAGACAATGCTTCAGACAAAAAGCAAAGTTATTTCTTTTGTGAGTGAAAAAAGATTCATATCTGAATTACCAGCAAAATGTCTCAGGCAATCTGTCGCCAACTGTGCATTGATTTACAAAAATGAGACTTCCCAACTACTGTCACTGACGTTACCAAGATTAGCTAAAGGTTTCAGTGATCAACACGGTGCTCTTTTTGGATTTGGTCCCCATGCAGAAGAAGATACAGGGATACTTCTTAAGATCAGCAATGCAAGTGATTCAAAACACAGAAAGCTTGACAAAGTTTCAGTTCATAATCTGAATGAAGAAAAAAGCGTAGGTTTCATAAATTACGAGCTACACATTCGAGGAAAGAAATATCTCGAGTCAGCGTCAAAAAGATGGTTATCAACAAAAGCATGGATCTGTTAGAAAGAAACATAGCCAAGGATCTCAACAAATACCGAATCCCTGCAAAGGAAATAAAGGAGATCAAGATGGAATGGATAGCCTTGGTTGACACACAAAGAGCAGAGAGCTACAGTGAGAAGGAAATGACAACATTGAGAGAAGAGTCTGTCAAGTAT
>JAUEKX010132042.1:1477-11771 GCA_031834005.1 Dendronotus venustus
CGCCCCCCCCAGGGGGGAGCTGTTGCATATCTGCTTGGTGTTGTTGATGTTGTTATGATAAATGGTTGATTTTGGATTCTGTTTTCTGTCAAGTTCTCTGAATCGTGTCGTTATAGCGTTGATTCTCACACTCATGATATTCTCATAATGTATTTGTCAGTATTGAATTGTTTATTATTGGATCGAGTTCCAGGAAACAATTGCTCCTTGATTCCCTGTCACTCTTTAATGGCATCAATGTACTGACTAGTACTAGTACTCTCTCCCCCTATTCCGCTATTCCGTGTGCGTGGAAATGATTGAAGCGATGTATGCCGTCAAAAGCCGTTCTTGTAGGGAAACACACCCAAGAGGGCTGCTAGCATTTAGATGTCATTTCTGGTGTACGGTAACAGGAACCAGGTTTCTGGGAATCTTTATCTATTGTATTCAGGATGATTTGAAATGAGCTGCTATGTCTCCTTATGCTCTAGAAGAAAAAAATCGTTTTGCTTTTTGAATATATGATTTTATTGTTAGTTTTTTTGTGATCATTTTCTTTTTCATCATGAGCTAATTTAACAACAGAAGGTATCTAATAAAACCTGAACTGATTGTTACTGCCAATGTTTTCATTGTACGTACACACATCACATACTCCCCTCTCGCCATTTCATCCTGCACAAACCCATCAAGAAACGTCATTCTACTCTTGTCCTTTCTATGCTATCTATGTAGGGCCTACTTGGTATATTTTAATGATAATAATAATAATAATAATAATAATAATAAGGATAATGGATAGTATTTATATAGCACATCTCCATGTTAGTATAATATTGATGTCTGTTGCTCTGTTGTCTATGTACTTGGTTTATTTTTTATTTGTATGTATGTTTATATAATGTCAATCTTGTTCCCTGATATGTACTCTCTTCACACAAACTATGTACTTCTGTTTCTTATCTTTTAATTTTGAATGAAACTATCAACTTACTTCGTTGGCGCTGAACTCTTGTCCTCTCTGTTCCCACGTGTGCTTCCAATCCTCTTTCTCGCTTTGTGTTCATTTCCACTTGTCCAGCGCGTCTAATAGAGATAATGCCGCATTTCGTGAGTTTTCACATCTCCCTTCACGGAAATTTCTGTCGCAGAAATGTGCATCTTTGGTTTCTAATTCTTTTGTCCTTGTAAACGTACAACTTTGTCTGCGGTGATGATATGCATGGATGACTTTTGGAGAGTAGGCAGGCAGGCAGGCATGGTGGTAGAAAAGTGTCTGAAGGAGGGGTGGGGAAGAGGGGGGCTGTAGTTTTAGTCAGCAATGCTTGGCATAGTGCTAGAAGTAGAAGCATTTGCTAATGTATGCCACCATGAAGTGTTTATCATTTTAATGTCTGTCCTCCTAGTTAATAATGGTATGTACTTGTACCGTAGTGTAGTGTAGTCTAAGAGTCCAACTAATGATTGGATTGACACAACTAGTTCACTGAGTCTCTTGGATTTTTAATTAATAATATTAATATTACTACTATGATGAAAAGAACAGATAATTAATTTTATTAATGGGAAAGGAATTTTGACACTCCCAACAACCATTAGACACATTATACCTGGCCATTTCTAGTAGTATCTGTCCTTGATGCATGGTGGGCGTCTGTGTACGACTAGATGGTGGTTATGTAGAAGGCTGTAGGGAGCTACTGTCTGTATGTAATTTCTTCTCTTCTCTCCTCACGGGTGCCTTGACCGTGACCACGTAGACGGGTTGTTCCTGTGACTTCTCGACTCCCCCACCACCCCCCACCCGACCCCTAAACCCTAATACATTAAAGGTCATATCTTGGACATGCATCATCAACTCTTGCCATTGTAGCGTCACCTATTTCTATAATGACTGCCATGATGTGATGGGTTCCACTGGGAACAGCCAATGATTTTATGATTATGAAGTGTGTTTATGTTTGTCTCGTAATACCCGTATTGGTTTTGTTGGTTTTGTGTGCCGCCATGTTCTATGGTGACCTCGGATAGCTTGACCACGTCGTGAATCCACGGTGCCTATGGGAAGAGGATTAATGGTGAATGGGAAATTTTTTAAATTCTGAATTTTCTTCTGATTACATACGGGGTACCAAAGAAGCAATGATGTCATCAATATTGTCAATGCCAGTTTTCTTTTTGATTTGTGTGTGTGTGTGTGTGTGTGTGTGTGTGTGTGTGTGTGTGTGTCTGTGTGTGTCTGTGTGTGTATGTAATGTATGTAGTTTGATGAAAGCGTGACTTTGACACAAATGGGTTTGATTAATGCACGCTCTCTCGGTACATATCTGTATTGTCCCGACAATACGACAAGGATCAGAGTGTGTGTTTTAGGTTTGTGTAGTCTTGCCTCTTCTGCGTGTACCTCTAATAATGGTACACTCTGAAACAGGCCAGTACCTTCCCCAGGCCTAAAGCAAGACGGGTTGTCCAACTACGTCATTAGTTGTGGTGCGGTACTTGCCCTAATTGGAAACGCCATTTATCCGAGAGGTCCCCTGGTCCCAATGCAGGGTCATAGAGTCATAATACAAATTAATTCAACCCTCAATACATAATCTATATAAGAGACAGGGTCATAATAACAATTAATACATACAACCCTTCAGTCGGATCTTTCTGAGAGAAGGAAGCAGCCATCCTTTATTTATATTCTTCGCCTGATAACCTCTAAGTTAAAGGATTGTTTTAATCGTAAACATTTTTATTTTCAAATGTATGCATGTTCTCTTGTACTTGTAGCCAATAATAATATGTTTGATTTTTGATCCTTTTGTTGTTGACTGATTATATCGCCTAGATCAAGGGTTTGATTGATAAATCGCTTTATTTTTCTCTGACTCTGAATCGTGTTTTTGCTCATGAACTCTGTCATTGTCATTGTGATGATAAGCAAATAAAAAAATGATGACTGTGATTGCGATTTCATGTTGATCCTTTTGTGTGAACGTTTCAACAATGTCAGTGAGTGTCCGACTCTGTCTCAGCTCTGGTACCTATTCATTGACCCAGTGTTGTTAGTGTTACTTGTCTGTGTGTGGGCATGAATACATGGACCGACAGTCAGAGAGTCAAAGCCTTTCGAGGCGTCAACATAGTGGTCAGCATATTGGCCTGGAGATATATCGAAGGGGTTCGAGTTCTGATTGGGTCCGACTTGGGAAAGACACTGGCATTGTCTTTGGAAAATTGTAGTGGAAACCACTTATAACAGGGATCCGGTAATAACAGGGCTTTTCTCAACCCCTGTTTCTTCTCCCTCTTTGTCTCTATTAAAACTTATCGGCTATAACAGGGAGTTAACAGGGCCCAATCGGCTATAGCGGGGATTTCGGTGTCCAGCGTTGATACACACACAGTACAAACACCCCCTCTTTAACTACTGTGCACTCGAATCACCCCTCTCTCTATCACTATCACAGTACGGGTGCCGTACAACTGACAACTCTGAACGCGTGGCATAGCGTAGCAGATTTATTACTGACCGACCATCATTCTTCAGTCTGTTCCAGCACAAGATTTTCTCAGCTTTTCTGCTTATTCTGGTTGCATTCTGATATAACAGGGATTTTGCTTTGGTCCCATCATCCCCTGTTATATCAGGTTTCCACTGTAGTTATACTACAGACAAAGAGGACAGGAGAGGGGGTTCAGTATGAGAATGAATTCCTACCTTTAGGGACTTTAACTCTGCAGGAAGCTGCTGAGTGTTCTGTTGAGCCACATTTGAAGCAGATGCCATGTTGGCCAGTCTCAGATATTATTGGACAGTCCGACAACATATGGCCCTCTTTCCGACAGTTGAAACAAACCTGTCAGTGTCAGAAAAATACAATTGAATCTGATTAGTTGTTTTTTTTAACTGTGCTAAAAAACAGTGAACAAGAAAAGCAACAGCAGTTGAAAGCTGTACCTAAATGATAAGTATACGGGTACTTTTCAAAGATATTTATCAGTCTAAACTATCTCAATTTTTGTATCAAAAAGATAACAAACCTGACAAAACGAAAATGTCATTTATCAATTGAAAACATTCCCCACATCGAACACTGGAGTTTTACCTTTCTAGACGTTCTATCTGATTGTCTCTTCAAACGACGATGTTCTCTTCTTTCATCTTTGAAATTTGCTATGGGAAGAAAAAAAGAACTGAATGACCAATGTGCAGAGAAAATGTATCCAAAAAGACACAATTACAATAATGTTCAGAACCCTTCATAAAACTGGAAATCTTCACACATCAAATCAAAAACAAAGATGAACATTTTCACATCGAATGTAAAAGCAGTGCTTCCCTACAGTTCAGTGAGTTGAAAGAGAAAAAAAACACAGGCCTTAGGTTCATACTATTGCTTAAACTTAAATCTTAATCTTGAGACTTATGAGTATGATTTCCTACCACTTTTGTTTCGTCCTCCATTGTTCCTTAATTCTGACCATGGTGTTGCTTCATCAAATTTGCGCCCCTCAGGATTTCTTTTTGCAAATCGTGTCATGATCTGAGTAAACAGTAAATAAAAACAAAATTATAGTCAGATTGAGCTCTAAAAATCTAAATCAACTATGATAAACAGTATTTAAAGTAGATTCAGGATTCACTAGGCTGGGTCATAAATTGCTGGGAATTAGGCCTATATATATTATATCATCCTACTATGAAAGAAACACAAACAGAATTTAGAGTGAATGAACACCTGTTGACCAATCCTACCCTTTTTTAGATTTGACCTCAAGGGTGTTAATTAACGCACCTCGCCGTCACAACATCCATTCTTATTTGAGACAGCCATTCTGCAACAGTATGGATGCATTTAACCAATTTAAAGATGAAGAGCTGTGAACATGCTGATTTGTTTACCAACATTCTCTATCTTGACAAAAACGTTTCCCTAATTTTATTGTGGTTATCAGCCAATGATAATGAGTTCTCAAAAGAGGGTATCGACAATACAATAAACGTATGACCTGTTAAGTATTAACTTGGAAACTATCGATCTTTATAGCATTTTATTACACTAATATTTTACACACCACAATTTGTTTACAGCAAACTTTGAGAAGGAACAAGGTAAAGAAAGAAAGAGAGACTGAGACCGTTATAGATTTTCAATGTAAAAGAACACCGTTCCCGTCGGCCGTCGGTTCATAGTAAATTCAATTTTTCAACATTTCACTTTTCTCTGCGATGTCTATCCAAAGACCTTGTAATAATAATGGATATCATAATTTGTAAAGCGCATCTCCACGTTGTAAGGGATATCAGTCAACATTATCAAAAGAAAAAACGGCATTATCTTACACATAGTTTGGTAAAAATAACTATCCATTTTGGAGAATTCTGGATTATCCATTCTTTTTTTTTATATATTTTTTCAGTAGGTAAAGGTGCCCCGTTCTTTTAAAAGAACAAAAATCACAAAAGCATCACTACGTGCCATTTTGTTAATATCTATTTTCTATTTGTATGCGAAGTTTGTAAAAAGGGAGAAAAGTCGCCGATTACCACGAAAATGTGATAATTCAAACATTTACAATTATGTAGGTACGGTAGTGTCCGTGGCACTGGTTTTCCAGCCGTTTCGTGGGCGGCGGTCTATCTACCTCAGAGACATAATATATTTTATATAAATATAACGTCTCTGATCTATCTGCTTGTCCCTCGTGAATTGCCTAATTATGATATCAATAAAATCGTACCTATATCAACAGCCACGGATCACTGAAAATAATCAATGTATAGGTAGGGCCTATTGTAATTGTAAACCAAACCTGTGTATGTTTCATCACCGTATTCATTTAGACCTTCCATTCATTTAATCAGTGAATGAACCATGTTATGTATTGACTTTCGAAAGACAATTATATTTCATCATCGAATGTTATGAGTATGAGCTTTCACTCCACCATAGGTGTGTGAAAGCAATGTAGTACATGTATGTAACTCAAACAAACCTGAGGGGTCCTTCGACTCAAATAACCCACTTGCATCCATAAACTGGACCTATAATAATTTGTTCTCGAAAATGGCATCTGATTGTCTGAGAACGAACAGTGTTTCGTATAATAATATCCATTGGCAGCATGTAGACATTCGCTCAATATAATAACATTTTCCATCTGCCGTCATCTTTCAACCTCTAGATTTTCCTTTTTGTTATCCAATGCCTTATACATACTACCGCGTGAGCAGTGTCGCACCCAACTCCATGCCAAGTCTTAAATTGTGAATGAGGTACAGTAGCTGTCCCTAACACCACCTTTGACAAAACACAGAACTGGGAAATACTATGGATCAGGAACTACGACAAGCAGGTGATCAGCCCATTGTGCCTGTCCTTGAATGGCGCTATGAGCAATACAATTGTCGCATTACTCAGCTGATAACGAAACATGCTTTTATTTTTCCTACTTAGTGTGACAGTGTTGTTTCGCATTTAGATGTAAAAATGAGAGAACCTTCACTGCAGGCTTCTACCCCTAAATAATAATATGCATTATTATAGGCGATATCGATTCTGCCTGCGTCTTCATCCGTGTAAGAAGGGTTGTAAATGGCTCTAAAAAGAGTTAGAAATACTCTTTTAACGTCTAGTTTTCGCTACAGACGCGGTGTGGTTGGGCTTAGCCTATTTAGCTCTCCACTAAGAGCCGCCACTGGACCTTTAGGATCTTTATCTATCTGATTAATGGCATAATATAAGAAGAAGGCTAATCGTGCGATAATTCTGGCACTGTTAGAAATTGCCGTTTTGGGGATGGGTGATAGTGACACCGAAAGGTACAAAATGTAAATTGATCAAGAAAGAAAGATAGTTGACGTCGGCAGCTTAGTGGTCATTGTATCCGCCTGGAGATCGAAGGGTCCGGGTTCAAATCTTAACTGGGTCTGACGTTGGGTCCTTGGGAAATACTCTTTACACAATTTTCCCCATCCTATCGGGGACGGGTGTATTGTAAAATTCGGCGGTCGTTCTGGCGTTGTCTTTGTCCGAAAAATTGGCACATATGCGCCTAACTGGCCGCATGCTCGTCTGATGTGTTGCATGTTTCGCCGGGGATAAAGCGCTTAGACTTGATGATGACCGCGGATAAGCACTATAAATAGAAATGCCCTCTCTCTCTCTCTTATTTATAGTTAAGGATTGGGTCTGTATGTGGGCTCGTACTGAGGCTACCATACTACCATATCAAATTACATATATATTAGAAGACCTCGGCTCGTCCCCAATCTCCCAGATTTTGTTGCAGATTGCCAGTTAGGTATAAGATATCCTAGGCCTATTATGTGTTTATATCAGCATGGGTTTTATTACGCTAGCCCTGTCTGAATCAGTTCCGTAGAAATGTGGCTACATACGTACTCACTGCAGCCTCAACTTCCGCTTTGTCTATGATGGGGTAATTTTCGATGTTGGAAAAAATGGGATATGTATCAGAGAACCTCATACTTGTAGTTTGGATTTCTGAGTCTCTGTACTGTAAAAACAATTCCATTTTCAGACAATTTCTTCCACCCACTCTTGAAGTAAACAGCACATAGACAATATGTCATCATTATACAGTGCAACCAACAGCTGAAGAAGAAGATACTTGTACTTGTACTACACATTACCACTCACAGTCCCCTGAGACAGAGAGAAACATGTTCAGATGCTTGATATTTGTTTTGTTATTCAATGTCTTGAACCGGCGTTAGCAGTGTCGGCACACATCTTCATGTCAAGTCTTAAATGGTGAATGAGGTCGATGCCCCAATAACCACCTTTGACAAAACATAGAGCCGGGAAATACTATAATTCAGGAGCTACGGCAAGCAGGTGATCAGCCCACTGTTCCATATTACATACTATCACTCAAACTCCCCTGAGACAGAGAGAAACATTCAGATGCTTGATATTGATAATCCTAAATAGATGGACTGGGTTCTTAGTTTATTTTATGAAGAAATAAATGCTATTTCCCAAACAACAGGGATTTTCTTTCCTCTCTTTTCCCCTTCTATGTACTTCTTATCCTTTATGTTCATGGAGTGCTGTTGTGCGTTGACACTAGCATTCCAATACAAGATTCTTAATTGCCTCGATTTAACTAGGTACTTATTCACACCTGATTCAAGTGTTGTAAATGTGGATTCAGTGTCTTACCCAAAGAGACACGCCAACCAGCTTTTGATTCAATCTCAATGGTTCATTACTGCACACTTCGAAGGGTAGCCATATGATTATGATAATAGGAAATTCTATTAATTTCACATGATACAACTAATCAACCCACAAGAAATCAATATGTAAACAATTCTTTCTACAATAAAGAAAGATATCCTTGTGCCATCCTGCTCAACTACTTATCAATTATCAACAGCCAATACATAGTGATAGGCAAGATGGGTGAAATGGAGAGAAAGGGACAGCTGAATACTGGACATTTCCCGTTGCCCCTTTTATATGGAGGCAAAGGCACTGAGACCTGAATAGCCTGAATTCAAGTCCAACATAATAACCACATTTGATTCGTTTAACATTTAACATCTATTGTGAGCCCTGTAGATAGATAGGTCTTCTCAATTTCTGTCAGTATAGCACATTGGTCTGATAATGATAACCTGCTTGCCTGTAATTCTTAATCCATAGTTTTTTATAACTGTGTACTATGACTATGATATATAAGGTTGTTGGGAATACATACTATTTGAGATGAGCAAGGAAAGTGGTTGGGTGCCAACACAGCAAAAAGGGTATCGGAAAAAGGAAGGAGAAAAAAAGAGAAGACAATGGCTATATTTTATTCTTTTATTCTACACAATATTTCATCAACTCAATCTCTCTTCCACATTGTTAAAACAATTCATCATATACAAAACATTTTGATTGTATATGAAAATACAGATTCTACATGAATGTATGTATTATCATAATTTTATAAAATTCACTTTAAACTAACTTGAAAATAGCGAAGCTCCCTGGAATCCTCCTTAACACAACGCCAGCAATGTAAACAATCAAAAGAATAAGGTACTCAGAGGAGTAATGAAATAGTTTGTCTTTTTTAAATGCCTGAGGGAAGATCCAATTGAGATTTGAATAAGTCAGATTGTATTGTGATAACAGTGGAGAAAATAAATATTACATTTCAGATGCTTATTTCTCAAAGCTAAAACAAATCTCCAGGCTAAATGAAAATGATTGATGTTGGACAATGAGTAAATAGAGGGACCAAAATATAAATAGATTGGTCAGTTGGTCAATGGTTGGAGGACAGACAGATAGTGATAGAGAAAGAGACAGTGATAGAGAAAGAGAGAGAGAGAGAGAGAGAGAGAGAGAGAGAGAGAGAGAGAGAGAGAGAGAGAGAGAGAGAGAGAGTGAGGGAGAGAGAATTAAAGAATTTAGGATGAATGAATAAATATATCAATAAAGGCTCGAGAATTTAAATGGCAGTAGTTATCGAAAATTATGAAAGTTAACAAGTAAAATATTCAAATTCTCTCAAATGCTTTGAATACAATGAATAAATCTTTTTCTTTTCTGTCCCCTCTGCCTCTTATCCTCAGGAAATCGATGATTCTATGAAGACGATGCTTTTGCTTGTTTGAATTTAGCTTCTTCATTACAATGTCTCTCCACCTGCAAAATTGGATCAAAAGAAAAAATAAGATCAGAAGATATAAAGCAAAAACAAAGATAATGGATTCTCTTTGATTTTGACAAAAAGCTAGTCACAGAACCAAAAATGTAAATAAGAGGATGAATCTATAAGAGAAGTATATTAATTGAACCTGGATTTTTATTTTAAACATTTCTATTTTACAACTCTTGGGTCTCCTAACATTCTGGCTAACTGCATGACGATTTTATAACCAGGGATACAACATTATTATGTACCCCTGAAAATTGATCACTTCTTACATCTAAATATAGGTAAAACCAAAGAAATAAATGACAAAATGATATTGTTTTTGTTTGTTTTAGAGTTTTAAGCCTCATCGACCTTCTTGGATCATAACAGCGCCGAAGAAGTAAGACGATAGTTTCAGTGAAAATATAAGAAACAGAAGTAGGTTGTTTGTGTGAAGAGAGTACATACATGGAACAAACATTGACATCATAATAACATAATATCTAACATGGCATGGCAATACATGCATCAGAGCTGTTAACGGGTAAAAGTCAAAAAGTCTGTATTTTTCTTCAAAAATCAAAATCAATCTACCGAAAACCAGGGGCTCGCGAGTCATGACAGTTTTAAGGCTAAAAGGGTTTTCTGCTCCTTGAAA
>JAUEKX010132153.1:0-11768 GCA_031834005.1 Dendronotus venustus
CCACCCCCCCCCCCCCCCCCCCCCCCCCCCCCGCCCCCCCCCCCCCCCCCCCCCCCCCCCCCCCCCCCCCCCCCCCCGAAAGCAGTAATGAAAATAAACATAGGAAATAGATAAATGACAGATAGAGATTTACAATAATAAGTATAGGTATAATATCAGCATTTTGTAAAGAAGAAAAATGGCATCAAAAATGTTAAATTTCTGTCCTTCCAGGGGTTTCTGGTGTCTTATACAACGCAATAGGAATTGAATACATACATGGTAAGATCTAAACCAAACACTAAAAGAAAGTTGACAATGCCAAGTGTAAATGTAGACCGTAAGATGATTACTGTTGCATTGGTGTACTGATCCTTTGAATCTAAAGCTTGTGACAACATTAAATTTAAATGATGATACAACCGTAAGCAATGGACTAATTTGATCCACTAGCCTTCCCATATAGCAGTAAGGATTTGATATTCAAAAGTACATTGCAATAGAAGCCATTGACTAGCAAAGACTACTTGTTGATATTCTGAAAAAAAAAAAAAAGATTCATGACTTTTGAATAGAAAACAAAAAGATTTGGCAAAAAAATTGAAAACTGAAAATATGAGTTACACCAAAACCACCTCTTATCTACCTCTTCACCATAACAACGCAACCTCACACCCCTCAAAGGCCACAACTCAGTGTTTAGATGGTTTTAGGATTCTAGTTCCACGCCACCCACTCTACTCATTTGTTTACCACTTTGTGACTTTAATTTAGTTTTTCTTCCAGCGTTGAAAAACGATGATGCAAAAGACTGGTTCAAGGATAAAAGTAAAAAACCTTTCAAAAGCAATGAATTCTGAGCTGAACATCACACACCAAGATGACTACCGTCTCATCTTTAGTGATTAGCTCTCATGCTATAACACTGTACAGACAATCAAGTGGTTTACATTGTTGACCAACAGTGAAACAAATTGGATGTCTGCAGAGTGGTTTGTACAGATCCACTGACAGACATAATAAAGAACACCCTGTGTACTACAAAACAGGCAATCTGTTGTGACTAGCAACGAAAAATGTATAATATAATATTTTCATTAGATGTAAGCTTTTGAAGTAATAATAATGTTAAATCAACCCACAAATACTTCATCCGTAGATATATCACCATTAAATGAAAAAAATGTTGTTAAGAGTTTTAGACATTCAGATTATCATATTTCATGGGATCTCTATTCCTAATGCTTGTAGAAGGCTGTATATGAAGGCTATATTATATCCAACGTACACATATGATATTTAGCAAGCTATAAGGATATTTTTTATGTATATGATAAGCAGTTTATCATTCTCACAAAAACTTTTGCTTTATATTCAAGCACTGCAACATTCTCACTGGAAATGACGGAACCGTCAAGGCTTGCCCGTGAGGATGGGAGTGGGGAATACGTCTGAAATCACACAAGTCTTCTTTTACTCTCCAAGTCAAATTTTGATAATTGTAAATTCTCATAAAGAAGAAGAAGAAGAAAAGAATTGAAATTGAAATCATTTGTCTTTTCCATTTTTGAAGAAAATCAGGGGGGAAAAATTTTCCTTAAATTAAAAAATCAAGCCCCGCGAAGATATAAGATGCTAAATTGTCTAAATATCAGGACCCAATGGGTCTCAGAGACACAATGAGAAATAATCAAATGCAATGATGAAATGAATAGATAAAATTCAAAGTTTTTTCATAAAAATCTAACAAGGGAGAAAACCATGAATATTTCTAAACCAAATGAAATAGCAGTTGTTGTTTTTGTTGATTCTATCCTTGTGGATTAAAACCTACAGAGAGTTAACAATCCTCACCCCTAAATGTTAGTAAATAGATTACATTATTTGTTATTATTCCCTCCTTGAATTCAAACCAGATTTCTAACACATCCAAGTTTGGATTTTGTCGCTAAGCTAGAGGACGACTCAAAATAACGTTAACAGGTTCCAAGTCCAACTAGTAAGAGAGATGAAAGCACACTATCCCTCGCTTTACCATTTCACCACAGATATAGACACAACCAAATCTTACAGAGTCTGGAGAGGAGCAGGTGGGACTGTACATCTGGAATCATTTTCATCAATATTTATACACCTCACTCAAAGCTAATTCTTTCTTTTGTGTGTTTACCTTTTTGAATTAGGAAAACTTGTTGAAAATAAAATCTAAACAAATTCTTGTCTTTCAAATTTGTTAAATGTCATATCATGATAAATTATGAACCAAGTATTGGTTTATAATTCAAATGAAAAGCATCACAGTTGGAAATTATACTTTAAAAAACAAAAGAATAGATATAGGGTACATGTCTTCATATTTTTGTTCTTCTACATGCTATCACCAGTTACACAAATATCAGAAGAAGATAGATATTATGGAAACAGTTTGGTATATTTTCATCAAAATACATACGGGGAAATGTGTGTATCTCATATAGAACTACATATATATGAGATTATTGAATAGTGCATTGCACAAACCTTGTGGACTAAAAGGGGGTACATTGATTATGTTTTAAAGTGAGGATGTGCAATATGATATATGGTGGTAATGACGCATGAAGAATATGGTGAAATCTTTAAATCTGGGAATAAGGAAATAGATGAGGGGGAAAATGAGAAGCTTCCATGAACATTTCAACTACCTGTTAGAAAGAAGGGGTTTACCTTTTCAGAGTTCTGTGTTTGAGTTACATTCTTTTCCCATGGAATTTATCTTTTTTTTTTAAACGCTTTCTTGTTTGATTGAAGAGAGTGTGTTGACGTATTAAAGTCATAAAGTGCTGGGAAATCATGACAACAGTCACGTTAAGAGAAAAGAAAAAGAAGTAGGACAATAGCAAAAGTTCTTTCTTCAATCAAGAGAACACATTAAGTTAATTGTGATAGTGATAATGTCGCCCTATCTTTCGTAAGCCATCAACCATCATAACCCTCACACTCAACTCAAAGCTAGATAGGTGAACAAGTTTTAGAAGTGATGTGTCTGTGTCTGTTAATATGAAGCGTATTTATAAAGTGAGAAACAACAATCTTTACCTTGAAACGAATTCCCTCTGATAGAGAGAGGGTAAAGGAAGGAATGGCGCCTTCTGGAATGGCGGGAAGATTGTAATTGGATGACGGGACCTTGTAGTTTTCAATGTTCTCCATGCGTTTACGAAGCATTTTGTCGTACTTGGTTACTGGGGAAGTGGAAGACAATGTTAATTTCAATTTCACTATCTGGTAAAGATGTCTACTACTTTACTCACAATTTTTTCTTTTATCTATTCTTCTTTCATCTTTTCCTGGTGAGCCTTTCAGTGTCTGGGTCTAACTATCCCTTGATATCTTTCTCCAAGTTACCCTATCTTGACACCTATTCCTTTGTCTTCTGAAGCTACAAAGCTTGCCCTCGTACATTTTATTCCTGCATTTTGTAGCTGTATATATTATATCAAAAGGACTGTCGATGCTGTCATTTGGGTTTGCATACCTACAACTACATGTCTGGAAAAGTGCTGGAACACAACTTCAAGTTTATATCTGTGCCTGCAGCATTTTTTTATGTTTTAAAGGAAAGTAAAAACAAGGGAAACAATATTGTCACATTTTTAAATCAACCTTTTGTATCGATTTGTCTTACCTGGTTTCTTCTTAGGATCCTCAGGAGTGGATGTGGTGGCCCGCTTATATCCCGCCCAGTAAAAGAGAAGTTCTTTGAATACGTGAAATTGGGCATCATCAAAAATGGATGCGACTACTTCCTTCCCAATAAGGTATCTCTGAGCACCTTTTAACGTACGCTGATGCATGTCTGTTGGAATGTCGACCTAAAAGGGGAACAAAACAATGGAATATGGAATTCTATGACTAGGCCTATACTTCAAAAACATTCATATTCACGCTTTATACAAGTCTAGTCTGAAAAAGAGCGAGTAAACCTTATACTTATAGAATATTCAATTAAAATAGAATAGAAAATCCAATGAGAAAATAGAATAGTAATCTTGCCAGTATCAGTGAGTTTGTCGGTCACTGTCATACAATTTTTAACACATTACACAAAAGCAAAATGCTTTTTATCTCTAATTCAACTAAAACTATTCAAGAGATGCAAATTTTGAAGCCACAGAACTTCACTAGTCCTATCCCTTTATTAGGAGAAAACCCCCTGAAGAGACCAGGGGAGAATTTCCCTGGAGAATGTAAACATATCTTACTTGTAGGGCCGGGGAGTAAACAGAATCAAGGAAGCAGTCCACTATTGACTGAGTTTTCCTCTTCAGCATTTCCTCATCTGAAAATTGATGGCTTCCATCCTGCAGAGATAATGAGGAAAAAACCGTCAGTAAATAGATGTGTGGGAGTTTTCTATTATCTATTATTCTATTACAGCAAAATAGTTGGGCTTATAACTTATAACAAAAAGGCATCTTTCCTTTTTTTTTAAAGAGATTCAAGAAAAAATCACCATGACAGTATGAAGAAAAAGTTACAAACCATCCAAAAGAAATTCATTGAGACTACTTTTTAATGAAAAATGAATGAAAAAATACTTGATGGAAATTTATCTTACAGACATTCAAATAGAAAAGAGAAGAAATGAACATACATAATATATTATAAGATTTACAGGTAGAAAAGAAGTATTTATATAAGAAGGCATAGACTTTACCAAGAGTGAAGAATTTGTCTAGAAATATACCTTAATAGATCATTACAATTTGTAACAGTTTTGCATGAAAACATATCACATAAATTTCATTCATATATTGCCAAATTTAACCTAACACCGAAAGGTACAAATAGGTAAATTGATCAAGAAAGAAAGATATTGCCAAATTACCTTAAACTTTTGCACTTCTATGTAAAAGAAAAGATCCTTGTCAATCTGAGGGATTCCGTCTTCCTCCCCGTGTTTGAGAAGGTATTTGTAAAAGTACAACATCTGCATAGACAGCTGGCCCATAGCTGACTGGCCGAGGATCACCAAGAACTCATTCTTGTCTTCCCTCGTGGCTTGAGCTCTTCCCGTCTGCTGCAGAGTGAAAACAGAAATAGTACCAAGATTAGCAAGAGATCCTCTGGTTACTCTTTTCCTGACGATGTGTGATAGACAATTAGAGTCTGTGGTAAGGGTGTTAAAGTTAATCCATTGTTTTAATCACTCAGTGTTTTTCAAGGTTTGAAGATTGTTATACAGTACACCTCAGACCCGACAAGATTTGGATTCAACAAAAACTTGAGCCATGGATCTTGGTGGATCCAAGGTGTATTGTAGTTATTACACCTCAGAAATGAAGTTATGAACCCAGTTTTCATGCATGTGCTCAATACTCAATAGCATGTTATACTAGTTATTTTAGTACCAAGTCTGTTAACATTTTACTTGTCGACAGGTTAAAGAAACAATGTCAATGGGGAAAATATATCAATCAGTGGAAATTCCTTTCAAAGAATTTTGATGAATTTTTTAATTTGTAAAGAGAGAATAAATGCAATAATCATGATAAATACCTGCTACGAACACTGCATGTATAATCAATGAGCACTGCAAATACCAATACCATGCGTTATCATACATTAAGTTGGACATAAAAAAATCATATTTTAGTTCCTCTTAACCAATTAATGCAATATTTGTTTCCAGTAATTACTCAAATTAGGAAAGTTAAGAGTAGTCGTAATTTAAATTAAAAGAGAGAAGGAAAGTGAAATGGAAATGCTGTATATCCAAAGTGATTTTAGTAAACAGACAAAGGTGTTCTAAATTCATATACAAGTTAATGGAAATCATATATATATATGAAGAATGAAAGAAAATATAGAATAAAGAATCTCAAACAAGAACTTCTTAACATTAACAATTGCAATGGATAGCAATCAATAAATAAAGTTGGAAAATTAATCACATCCATGTGGTATATTTCCACATATACATATATATATGTATATATTATGCTCATGCCTCCTCTAGTGCAGTGTTTCTCATAGGCATCCTGCCTGGCCAATGTGTCGGGGTTGGCAGAATATTAGGAGGATAGTAATGATATGGTGGGCTTACACACATTATCTACAGATACATAATTTGATAACAAACTTTCCCGCGATATTGATAGGACTAGTTAGAACAATGCCGGTTTTCTATATTTTCTCTTAGTAGAGGATATAATTTCTTTTCAATTTACAGGGCCTAGCACTCAGCAATGAAATTATGCAGTAAAGGAAAATAAATTGATAAACCTCTTTAACTATCTATCTCTCTCTCTCTGCTTTACCACATTTAGCATTAGCATGGTTTGTATAATGATAGCTGTACTGTTTATTTTCTAATAATGGTATTGTTTTCTGTCTGAAAGCTGAAGATTTTACGGTGTGGGTTTATTCAAGATTGGGAAATATACTGCTTTTGTGGGTATGTTGCCCATGTCAATTTCAAATTCACTCTTAAAGATAGTTTCAAACCTCCATCACAAGAAGCAAATACATGTCATGATATAAGATGGTGCACATCTAAAGAAAACAGGTTGAAGAGGTGCAAGATATAAGAAATTGAAGTGATAATATTTGGGCTTTCAATTTAGGCTTTCAAATGTATACAGCATCCCTTTTAGATAGAAACAAATACTTTTGTTTACATAAGAATGAAGAGAGGAAGGAAAGAATACATTTTTGATAGATATTTCAAAGTAATGGATTTAGTATAAAATAATAATTTTTAATTGAATACTTTCTCCAATAAAATGTTACAGGTAGCCTAAACTGGTTTGAAATGGGTTGGGGAAGTGCACGAAATTATCTTAACTAATTGTACATTTCTCAATATTCTATTTACAATCCAAGAACTATTAAAAACACTAAAGTTTCTATCAAATACGTTTTGAAAATTAAATGCATGTGTATACTTTGTGCTACACTTTGTTGCATAAATATCTTAAGTTGTTTCAAAAATGAGTAATACATAAGATATATCCAAAGTGCTACAAAGTTCATATAACTTGCCAAATGAAAACGGTTTTATTCTTTGTGCGAAGATTTTTAAAAGCTATAGAGCTGCACAGCCACTGTGCAAAGTGATATTTATTGTGAAATGTATATATGAATAGACGTAGCAAATGGAGATAAATGGTGTGAACAAATGAATAATAGATTCAAAAGAGGTGCATAAATATAGATGGATATATTGCAGAGATAATAGATTGCATTTTGTCCAGGCATACAATACTCATATCTTGAGGCTGAAAACAAATTGAGGAGATTATATAATATCATATCACATGTGTAAAAACCGCCCAAGAGAAACAAAAGCTAATGCAATATGTACTGATTCTCAATGTAGCAAAATTGAGCATGCAGTCAGTGAATACAAAGAAAAAAATGGAGAAACATAAAATATGAAGGCAGGCAGGTCAGCAGGAGAAAAATACCAATGTAACCAGGCCTTGATACCTTTTTCTTGGACTTTCCTATTGAAGGCAATGAACTTTCAAAGTCTACTAACTCGCTCTCATCCCCCTGGATTGCAATGGCCTCGTCCGACAGCAGCTACAAGGTTAGATAACACGGATTGTTATGGACATCATCATCATAATAGTGTTGATAGAAGAGACATTTGAAATGAAAAGAGTAGTACAGAGTACAGCCAAACCATTTTAATGAGGAAAGAAACAAGGGAAACACAGTTAATCATCCATGCATTTGATTATTTGTATAACAGACACACTAACAACTGTAATTGACTTGGTTAGATACTACTACTCAAATGTTGAAATGTCCCTTGAAATAACTAAAATGATGCTCTTGGTTTTCTTTTTAATCAATGTAAATTAATGTGACAGTAGTACTGCCTTACAATAATAATACATCAAAATGGCAACAGTAAAACATTAGTTATTCTGATAGAAAATTCATGTTTCCAATTTAAACTTTTTTAGAATATTTATGACAAGCTTATGCAAGAGGTTTTACATAACAATAAGAAAACACTCTTGTCATATAAAATATGTAAACTTCATTATCAAATAAGCGGCTTATAGAGATGTATCATAACAATATGTGTCATTCACACTAAAAATGTTAATACAATATGACACGAAAAGTGTTGTAGCTCGATTTCATAAAATTATCGTTTTTAGCAAATAACAAAAAGTCAACTGTACACCTCATACAAGGCTGCATTGTATCATTCCTATATTGGTATACATGAAGCATTATCATTAAGCAGAATCCCCAACATAACAGCTTGGTGCTAAGAAATACGTCTCCACTGGTTAACCTGTTCGTGTTTTTAAACCAAGAAGTCCATGATAGAATAATGGAATTTAGTTCCCAAATCTTTGTTAGTAGAATCTATTATAGCTATAGGTAGTTAATCATGAAGACATTTCAAGCTTCCCGAAAATCTTAAACAGCAATCATTAATTGACTTTACCGGTACTAAAAACTTTAACAAGAACAAACAATTATTTTCACAGTATCAAATAGACATGCATCCAAAGCCAAGGGTTGTATAAAGTATGTGACAGCGTACGCATTAAAACAAATATTTTACGAGGCAACACTGAAATCAAAATTTAAATAAACACTTTGGTTATGACTTTTGAATGTATGTGATTTTAGATTATGAACAGAATTACCCAAATTGATCGTATCCAGGATCAAGCTGCTTTTGTGTTAATGTATTAATCAACCCTCATAGATGAAGAAATCTTTAACAACACCAAACAATCTCCATGAGTACCTGTGTCTTCTTTTACAGCAGGACAAATAAACTACTGGAGTAGTAGGTACAATTTCAATGAAAATATAGCAGTGAGTGATGAGTGATTCATTTTCATGTTGAATTCTTTTCTTCAGTCAAATGTATGAAGGTAGAAGAATATCATTGATAATGATTTCTCTTCCTTTTTTATTTTCATCATGACTGTGGTAATGGAATAAATATCATATTTTACTTTCTTGGGCATTTTGCTTTTGTTCTAATACTGTGGATATGTATGGTATATGATATGCATGTATAATAACAAGCAGAACACGACACACATTTCCAATAGATTCAAAGCAGGTTCCAAAAGCATTCTTGATTACATATATATGTCACCAAGCATGAGTTGTTTTGTAGCACCACAGCAGCCCCCAAACCAATAATGACAATCCACTCTGTTTGTCTACCTTCAGCCGATGTGGAGACACAGGTACTGGTCTTCTCATTTCCTTCATTTCGTCGTGTTCAACTATTGGTTTCAGTTGACTCTTTCTGAATGTAATTTTAGATTCCTTGTTGACTTGACTTTCATGTCTATCCTTACTGCTTTTTATTTGACCTCTGTGACGTAAAGAATATTTTCCCCCTTCAATGATGTTGACTTTTGCTGAAAGGAACTCAAGTTGTCGAAGCTTTGTTGGTAGATGCTTTTCTTTTTCTTCTTCTTTTTCATTTTCATCTTTTGGAGATTGTTCGCTCGATTCTTTCTTTAGAAAGAAATGGTTAAAGATTTGTTTAAAGAAGATACAGTGAAAAAAAGAGAGTTGACTGGGAACCGATTTAAACTTCAACGTCTCTGCTTAAGAAATGGAACAAAAAGAGAATATATTTTGAAGAACAGTCCATACAGATTCCAATAAGGCTCATTGTCAACAAAATACAATGCTGAAAGATTAGAAAAAGGTGAAACAGTAACTTTCTGAAAATGACATTGGAATTTGCAATCAGGTCACCCTCATATTTTCTTTTACGGTGTCAGGAAAGTGATATGAATCATTTTGCAACTATTTTAAAAGTTAAAGGGGAAGTAGTACAAATTCTTAATAAATGTTAATGATTTCAGGATTTAGAGGCTTCAACAGAGATAGTAGTCACTACTAATAGTCTAGTCACTCTCAAGATATATATATTCTATTTGTTCAGACAGACTCTGTGTGGCCATCCTGAAACTAGAAAAGGTTTCTAGGCATTTAAAGTATTGAAAAACTTTCAGTCAGAAAGAAAGAACTACAGAACAAACATCAAAGACAGTCAAAGGCAGAACAATTGAAATGAGGAAAGGTGTAATCTAAAAGAAGTTTTAACAAAACTTTTATCTTCATCGATGCAGGCTGTTTTTTCTCCCAGAAATAAGAAAATAAACAGAGATGTCACAGAAATTCATAGTTTATGAACTACTAATGTTTTGGACTACCCATCACAAACACACAGCACTCCTATTTTCTTTTTTAAAGAGACGGCTAAGCTAATCCATTTTCTTCACTCACAAATACTGTCAAAAAATAGATTAGCCTGTGGAAAAATTGCTGAAATTGACAGTCAGAGATTGTATGTTATCAAGAACTTGTTTGGCACAAAAAGAAAAATACAATTTTGGGATGTTTGAGTATCAACAAACACTCAAATTGTGCAGAACATATCATTATCATATATAACGAATTAAAACGAGTTGATTAATTTGATCGATTCAAGCTTCCTGAAAAGTAGGGTAAGTCACAATTATCTTATTCTTTTTGTATTGATTCTTTCTGACATAGGAATCAAAGAAAGAAAAAGGAGAGAGGGGGAGGATGAGAGCAACATGTCAGTATATTCAACAAAAGATTTTAATCAAAAATGCATTTAATAGGAATAGATCGCATTTCTACATTTCTTTTGTTATGGAAAATTATGAACTGATATCAGAATGATAAGGGTAGACTAATGAAATGAAATGTAATTCAAATCATTCAGCTTTTATCATGACTTCTGTCAAAAAGATAAACACATTATATATAATATGTAAACATAGCCGTAATGAATAAAACTGACAATAAGAATTGTGTTGTGATGACAAACATGTGAGCAAAAATTCATATATTGAGAAAAACTTGAAAGAAGGATATTATTGAGAATCAATATTGATGGCAAGGATATTGAAAACAATGAATAATAGACATTTACAGCACTATCCACTAAAGAACCCATCGTTTAGGAAGACTGTCTGGCTAACAGCCTAATTATAGGAAATAATTTTATAACTCGTCATAGAATTTATATTCTTTCTCAAAAAGACTGGAGACTCAATATAACACCTTGGAGCCACTAGGGAGCTGCCCTGGATATGACTGACTGATAACAGTAGCAGCAACTGTTCTAACTATGGAGGTTTGTTTGCTGATTGCACCTTTAGAGCCTCCTACTCCTATATACAGGAATAAAAGCTGGCGGCAGCCTAAGAAGCCACTCTTCTTCAATTGTGTAGACAAGTTCTCAAGCGGATAGTACAAGGAAATATATCAAATGTCGTTTAACTTGTGACAAGTCATCATTGAATTAAAACATTAAAGGAAAAATAAAATTCCTTAGTGATATAGATAATCATGAAGTGAAGAATGATATGTTTGCACAGTATATCAATTACCATCTTTCCGTCTTAGAGTAAGAAGTATAGAATTGACAGAAATTTTGTTAGACATGAGATGCTCAAGAAGTAACAAGTCAGAAAAGTAATATCAAATGTATCATAAGATTTCTTGGATAAAATATAACATAGATAATCTAAATCGTATCTTTAAAAAAGAAGCCTGAAAGAACTTCTATAAAAGTTATTTTAATGCACATCTGCTCATGATTTAAACAACAATAGTGATATGATGATGAAGTTTATGGATCAAGTGCTTGAATATTTTTTAAACCCATATAAACAATTCACTGATGTGCTGACATTTTTCTGATTTTTGGTGACTATAGGGGGGGGGGGGGGGGGGGGGGGGGGGGGGGGGGGGGGGGGGGGGGGGGG
>JAUEKX010132264.1:0-11764 GCA_031834005.1 Dendronotus venustus
ACGAGCCAATTTAGTTTGATGAAAAGTTTGATCGCTGTCAAACCTCATCAAACCTCATCAAACTGGATTTTTTTCTTTTTTACTTTTTTTGAAAAAATTGAATTTGATGATTGAATCAAATGTATCAAACTGACCATCAAACTCGCTAGTTTGATGGAGTTTGATGCATTTTCCCCCGCCTTAATAAATGTTCCTCATAGAATGGGATGTTTGATAAGAGAGAGGCGTTTATTTAACACTCATAGATTTTGTTTTCGTTTATAAGTGCAGTAGCGTTATTAATTGTACTATAGGTTGTAATTTTTAACATCTTATTATAGAAGTTCCAACCAAATTGCAGTAATGCGATAGATTTTGTTGAAATTTATGACGGTAACACAACATCTAATCCTCTGCTCCATAAACTTTGTGGTTGGAGAACAATCAAAAGATTGTTATCGACGAGAAATTCCATTCTCATACGAATGGTGACTGTTGAAGAACATCATCGTGGTTTTCTCTTGGATTTTCAAGGTAAGAAATGTTTTAATTTTATCACATATTAAACTAGCACGAAAAACATCGCGTTTAGTTAAAGAAAAACAATTTAACAAAAAATATATAAGTTTTACGTCAATGTATTTTGGATGTTTGTTACCATTTTTATGTCTATTTTCAAAGGAAACACTGTTTTTTGTTAGATTCGTAGTTATTTAAAAGCTATTGTATAACACAACACTTCTCTTACGCTATCAAATTAAGTATACTTTTGATTTTTCTTTTTCTTTTGTTGAAGGTGTTTGCAATGTTAAATTGACAGATTATTCTGGATTCATTGAAACTCCTAATTTTCCAAACAAATATCCAAGACTGACTAAATGTTTGTGGAGCATCGACTTTGGTAAAGGAATGAATGTAGTGATCAAATTTGTAGATTTCAATGTAGAAAAGATACCAAAATGTGAGTATGATTATGCAACAATCACGGCTGGTGTTAATAAGACTAATGGTGAATCCAAGTATTGCGGTTTTGATCTGCCACCAGAAACGAGAGTTACTGGACCACTGACTGTTGGATTTGTCTCTGATGATGACACCGAATTCAAAGGATTTATTGCCGAGTATGAAACTATGGGTAAATAAATCTCATATAATTTAATTTTAAACTAGAAAATCAATACTTAACTGTTGTTAAAATAAATGCCAAAAAGCCTTGCCTTTTGGATAAACTATTTTCGTAGGCCTGCCTGATTTTAGTTTCATTTATGTTTTAGATTTAGATGAATGCGTCTCGGGACATGATTGTCATATTAACGCTACCTGCTTCAACACGATTGGCTCATACGATTGCTTATGTAAACCCAGTTACCGCGGAGATGGAAAAACCTGTGAGTGGTATAGAGGTTGGTTATACTAACAATAACTTAAACATGTTAATTCATTTCCTTCCGTTCAAACAATTTCTTACTTTAAATATTCTTTTTAGAATATGATGAATGTCTTAACGGAACCATTCAGCAATGTCCCGTGAATGCTAATTGTATTGATACTCGTGAAGAGTTTTATTGCGAATGTGTGGAAGGCTTTAGAGGCGACGGACAAGAGTGTACAGGTAATTTATTAACATCAGTAAGACTAACCTATTTTTCCTTTAGTAAAATAGAACAACATCTTAATAATAATTCTACATGCCTGGCTTGGTATGAAAAATTCAAAATTTTAATTAAAATATCCATATATACTTAACTAAATTTCAACTTACTTACCCTTTTCCAGAGTTTATTAACCAGTCTATATAGTTGATTAAAAACTGCATGTATTATCTCTAACACAATCAATATCCAAAATTTACTCCCAAATTAAAATTGGCAAAAAAATCAGTTTATTAGTAATGTTTTAGTAACGTACAGGCTGCTCCGCGACACAGGTCATGGTCAACGTGGTAGACTGTCGATTTTAAAGATCCTGTATCTGCGGAGCAGGAATCGTTTAGTTTTTTTAGAAAGCAGGTGTGTGGGAAAACCACATTTATCGTTATAACGTCGATCGAAATGATCTCTCTCTCTCTCTCTCTCTCTCTCTCTCTTTCTTTTTAATTGACATTACTAAAAAAACACATCTACCTATATAATAGAACTAATAATCTTATTTTAGATATCAATGAATGTAAAGAAAATCACCAATGTCACGTGAAAGCATCATGCACAAATACTATTGGCTCGTACTTATGTGAATGCAGTGAAGTTTATGTTGGTAATGGTTTTATATGTATTGGTCAGTTTTTATCTTAAAAAAAATGAAATTCACTGTAGAAACATTTTAGATTTAGAAACATATATACAAATAATATGGAATAGTTAAGTACCGTCTTTAATTTAGTACGACTGAAAAATGATTACTTTAAGCATCTTCCTGTGGAATGGTACCAAACATGTTTAGTTTAAACATGGTGACTTTTACCGCCATTTATAACTGAAAATTCAAGCATTTTTCCAAAATGGAGGCTGACAAAAGGGTAAGTAAGGTATAGCTTAGACATAACAAGTTGTTATCATCCGCATCTCCTTATAGATCGAGATGAGTGTAAGCTTGGTTTGTTTAAATGTGATGGAAATGCTAAATGTGTCAACACTGATGGTTCATACATATGTACATGTAACTCTGGATTTCGAGGAAATGGTAAAATATGTTATGGTAAGATATCTTATTTCTGCGGTTGTTCGAAAATCTAAGAATTTCATTTCAATATGAGATTTCTTATAACAAAATTAATGTTTGCTAATCGAAACTCGAAAGAATGAATAAACGACATAAATGTTTATAAAATATGGCTTACTTGCTTTATCAAAGAAATGTGCGATAAAAATCTAAATTCTATGAAATATGAGATTGATATTTCGAATTGTAAACAACATTCATCATGTACTTATTCGCTTGGTTATTACAATTGTTCTTGTTTCAGTGGTTACTATAAGAATGAGAAAGGTTCCACATGTATAGACATTGATGAATGTTCAAAAAAAAGAAAAAAATCGATGCCACCACGATGCGAAATGTATAACCACACCAGGTTCTGATAAATTAATGGATTCAGAGTAACTGGTCATAAATGCATTGTATTAAATAGTGTATAGAAACACCTCGTGTTTGCAATCATAGCGCTGAGTATTCAAAAGCTATTGGCGCATTTATTTGTTCTTGTTTGAATGGATTTGATTGTAACAGCCTTATCGGCAGTAATTTGAACGAATACATTAACAGTACTTCAAATAATTATCATGCAAATCCACACTGCATGAATGTAGAAAGTAGTTATGATTGATCATACCTCGTTAATTTTTCTTTAGATTTGAACGAATGTATTCTTGGTATTGACAACTGTCATCACGATGCGACATGTTTTAACACAATAGGCTCATTCCAATGCACATGTGATAGCGGTCTCTATGGTAACGGTACTTCATGTTTTGATATGAATGAGTGCATTTTTGGATTAGATAACTGTCACAGAGATGCCACCTGTATCAATACGTATGCTTCCTTTAACTGTTCATGTAATATAGGCTACTATGGCAATGGTGTCCAATGCTCTGACTTTAACGAATGTTTGAATTTTCATTCCTGCCACGTAAATGCGACATGTATTAACAAGCAGGGTTCATATGATTGTGTTTGTGACAATGGTTTGTATGGTGATGGTTTAACTTGCACAGATCGTGACGAATGCTCCTTAAAGATTCACGATTGTCATATCAATGCTACTTGTCTAAATACTTTTGGATCTTTTCGCTGCACGTGCATTCAGGGTCTTACTGGTAACGGCCGGATTTGTAATGATATTGACGAGTGCCTAGATAAAACTGTTTGTCACGAACACGCCATATGCACTAATATGTTTCCAGGTTTTACATGTCAGTGTAGGTCAGGTTATCAAGGAAATGGTACAAATTGCCAAGGTAACAATTTGACTCACTCTATATAAAATGTGAAAAATAGATTTAAAGGCTGGTTAGCTCATTTATAATAAGGCACCAGTCCCGTAATACAATGATGATTAAATCGAACAGTTCGAATCCCACTAGTGCTAATCTTTATGAGCCAAACTCGTATTCTGTAGTAGATCTAAATATAATTGCTTTGCTTAATTTAATAAAGTAACAGGGTTGTTGCTAGTTAATGGAACTATAAAATTAAATTATTATAGATATTTAAAGATATATACTCCACCACTGCGATAAAAGTCCCCTGGGTAAAAAAAATAAAATGAAAAATGAAAATTCTCTTCACTCGTAGATATTGACGAATGTTTATCAGAGAAAACAGACAGTTGTAACAAGAATCTTGGGCAATGTTTAAACACGATTGGTTCATATAAATGTTTATGTGTTTATCCCTATGATGGTGATGGTATTGTATGTAATGGTGTGCAGAGATCTTATCCTTTATCTAACACTTTTCTACAAGGATTATTTTTATCTTTTTGATAAAGAATGTCCCACTAGCTCTATATATTGACATATTTTCTTAATTTTTAACAAACTAGAAATCGAGGAAGAAAGTTACATGATTGCTATATCGATATTAGGAAAAGTATGGAACAGTCAATTAATGGATACAAAATCACACCACTATTTGATAATGAAAAATGAAGTAGAAAGCCAGGTAGTTAAATTTTATATCTACATGTGCGACTATGATTACATCACGATGTTTAAAAAAACCTAAAAACAACAGTTTTTTGTTTTTTATTTACATTATTTATTGTTGGATTACAACATAGTAACAAAAACTACTGATTAATTCCAACATTTTTAAAAATATAAAAATATAAAATACATTATTAATAGATTATAAAAGAAAAAGAATATTAAGTATAAACTATTTGCATAGATTGCATCTGCAATAAATTGCTGAATCCTCTATACTTTTCCTGAAGGATGAAAGATTACAGTTGTCTTTGAGATTTGAAGGTAGGTGGTTCCACGCTAAAGCTGCTAGAAGTCAAATGAGTTAATACTCAGATTGGAACTACCTTTAGGGATTGTTATGCGGAGACTTCGACGTAGGTTATAGCTATCTGATTTTACAGGAAAAGTTTGCCGCATAATTTGAGGATTTAAGCAGTTATCAGTTTTAAATATTTCAGTGACAAGTAATGTCAAATTTCTAGAATGAAATTCAAGGTAGTGAAAGGTAGTTCAGCATTTAAGCTTTCTGAAGAGCCTATGTGTAATTTTAAAGGTTGTTCTTGATCATTTACTGCATTATTGATTTATAAGTTTAACATATAAAGATCAGTTAAACGTAATACGACTTTACGAAATGTCGAAGATTATTTCACTTTCACTTCTGTCTATTCGATCGAGTTGATTAAAATAACAAAGATAAAAACTCTATTTACGAATTTACGCATAATCTGTTTACCTTCGTTTTTAATATTCAAGTTAGTGTTTTTATACCATTAATTTTGGTAGCCAAAAGTTCTAAATCTGGAATATTTGGAATACGTTACATAAAATTAAATGGTTTTGCCTTAAATTGAAAATTACTCTTATTTACAGTCAAGTATCTATTAGACCCTAAAACCCTATTCTTCTAAGGATTACCATGCAGCACGCACGATTTTTCACTTGTCCAAAAAACTTTTCCATAATGTTTTTTGATTGGCTCAACTATGTAGAAATATGTTGTTGGCTAATTGAATTAGAATCTGATTATATAAGATAAAACTACAAAAACTAATTAATGTGCGAATATAAATTATCGTCGATCGGTTATACCAATACCCATATTTTGAAGCATGTCAGTATCATAAATCGTGTATGTGTGTGCAATTACAAAAAAAGTCTTTTTAAAAGTGAAAGCGAATAGAATAACAACTTTCTTTTTTAAAATTGAAAGTAGAAAGTTTTAATCAATATTTTATTGATTATACAAGTTTATTTTTTATCAATTTCAGCTAGAAACTTTGTATGCTACCGATGATGGATTTTTGCATTCTAATATCACAAGATTTATGTAAGAGACTTGTTTTTCTTTTTGACCAACTTTATTATTGTTTTTATAGCATCGATCAATTTAGATCAGGCATAAGAATAAGTTTGAATAGTTGTTTTTATTCTTATAGGTTTGGTAGTATACGTGTTTCTTTGAAACTCACTTTTAAACTCCATCAACAAAATTTATTAGACAAATTGAAAGCAGCAATAACTCGCGGTCAAATTGGTAATCTCGATATTAAACCAAGCAAACATTTTGTCAATAGAATAGGTAGGAGTTATTTTATTTTCAGTTATTTGATATTCATAGTTAATAGCACTTTGGGCCGGATTTCGGTGTTCAAGTTTTATTCAAACAAAGTGTTAAAAGAAAAGAAAACTGGTATTTTGATTAAAAAAAAGCTATAGTAATAAATAAAATAATAATACTAAATTTACATGTAGGTTTATGTTCAGAAAAATGTTCACCTAATGGTCAATGTGTTATGAATGAGACTGGATCAAGCAATTGTGAATGTCTGGAGGGTTATGAAGGAGATGGAATATTATGTATTGGTAAATATGATACTTAATGTATAACTTTGATACTAAAAATTCCTTTCCACATCTCAATATTGTATTTGTCTAGTTTTATTTTTCAAACTCTATCTTCATGCTTTGTTTCCATCATTCAGAGAGAATTTATCGTAGTTATTCTAATAGAGTATATTCTTAAAGGAAAACAAGTGCAAATATTTCCAAAATTGATAAACAAGTTTCATTGTATAATTTTTAGACAAAAATCCGAGAACTTCCTTCTCTATCTCCATTCGACTCATCAACTCAATTAAAAGGTGTTTCTTCAGTTGTAGAAGACTCAACATAACCTATAACTCAATATTTAAAGACTCAACATATTAAAATCATATAAATCATTCGAAACTTTTTGATCTGCAAGAACACAATCGTTTATCATCGTGTCCAGAATAACATTAAATTAAATTTCGCGGAATAAAATTTCCAGAATGAGAAAAATCTAAATATTTCGCCAGAACTTAATTTCGGGAATTGGAAATATTTCATAATTTTAAAAACATATTTTGATAGTCAAAATAATTATTTCGCTAATCTTACCGTTAGAGAGCTAGAGAGATACGAAAAAAAATAAAAAACACTTTTTTAATCTTTAACTTTCGCTCAGTTTCTCTAATAAAAAATATTTGTAACTCTTGTAGTAACGCTAATTGATATTTTATTGAATATTCCGGGTATAATTTCTTGGAAATACCGATTTTTACTAACTTAATTTCATGAAGTCAAGATTTAATTTCGCGAATGGATGAAATCAAAAAAAAATTCGCGAATCACCATTTAGAGAAAAGAAGGATTTCGCGTTATGGTGCATCGCTCTAGAAAAATAACCTGTACACTAGCTAATAATGTAATACCAACAGGACAAGTACAAAAACATGAAAGCGAATATTTAGTTCGTGTTCCTTCTTTTAAAAGAACTTTTTTTATGTTTTGAAAATCTCCGAAAAAATAAACGCACAAAAATTACTTCTTATTTATGTGAAGGGTAATGTGAAGGAAGGAAGCAGATTCGTTTTCCCGCTCATGAAACGTGACTTTATATTTTGTTTTTAAAGAATTTTTAAAGATTGTTTTTGTTCCTCTACTATACAAAACAAGACGCACGCGCAGACCTATCTTATAGCCGGCATCGATCAAAATTTCTCATACATACAGTTCATTTAAAACATTAAATTTAATTCATATAAATGTGATAGATATAACAACGGTAATAGATTTCTTAGGGAATGAAAATAAAAATGGAAATGAAAACTTTACATAACAAAATAATAACAACTCTCACTACTAGTTAATTTCAGCAGAGCCCATATTGGTCCCATATTCTTTTTAATATTGTGTGCAAAGGCTTTTGTCCCATTTCTTTCATATGTAATAATATATAAAGTATATTGTTATAAAAACCGTGTACAGGGTGGTTCAGACAAAATAGTATCGAGAAAATTTTTTTTCGAAATTAATAGTTTCTATTATCCCTCGTATAGCTTGCGGAAATTTCTAAAACTAAATTTTCTCTAGATTTTAACGAATGTACGGTAAGAAATGGTGGTTGTCAACAAAAGTGTGTTAATTTGATCGGTACATACTGTTGTGAATGCAACATAGGATTTCAGTTAGACAAGGATCAGCGATCATGTAAAGGTGAAAGTATTTTTGGTTTACAATTCAGTCATATATTAAGCAGGCTTAAGGGTGATTTGCTTAGTTTCTAGATGCCTGGTACTTTTCTTTGCTTTTTTTCTTAAATTAGATCGGAACATCCTGAGAATTAATACATTGTTTTAAAGTAAAATCGTCCATCTCATCCATATTCGTTTTGAAAATAATATTAATTTGATTATAACCATAACAACTCTATTTTTCTATACTTATATCATGAATATGACATGTATTTTTTAGTCGAGATTTATCAAATTTCTCTAGGGAACCAATTTTGTCCAAAACAATATTTACAAAGCGTGGAATGGGAAGAAACAATTGTGGGAATATTCATTACCAAGATGTGTCCTAATAATCAAAATCAAGGTTAGAATAAACCTTTTAACAATTCCAATTCAAAACCTTTTGTTAAATAAAAGCGTATTAACTTTATTATATTGTTCTCTTTTGCTGCTACTAGTTTTAAACCTGTTATTGTTCATCGTTTCTAAACAGAACAAAGGTTTAATCTTTCGCCAACTTCAAATCACAAACCAAAAGTTTTATTTGTATGATCCGAATTTAAAGATACATAGATTTGATTGATGATTTGATAAAAAGGATTCTGGTTTATTGCACGGTGTGTGACCTCGATAATTATTATTATTTTTGTTATAGGTATTGCAATAAGATATTGTAACCTTGAAACCTTGAAATGGGATTTACCTGATTTATCTTCATGTGTAAAGAGCGATATTTTGCAGATCAGAAATCAAGTAACCAATTAGCTAATTAATTTTTATTTCTGTTCCAAGTATTGTTATTATAGCAACTTTTAATAACTTGTTTTTTATGGAACCTTTTTTCAGCTTTCTACTTTAAATACAAGTTACTCAGTCACATGGAGCTCAATTGAGAAAATCTTAAAGAAACTAACCCATGAGACTGATCCAACTCTATATGTTCTTTATGGTGGCGATATAATTACTGTAAAATTCATTTTCATGGAGATCTTAAAAATTTACGCAAGGAATAAAAAGCGACGAAATTATGTGGAAGTTAAAATGTTTTTTGAGGTAATGTTACTTATTTATGTAGTTTAGAAACAATTGAGACTCAACATCTCACAAAATATTTTTTTTATTAAAATTCTCGAAAATCAATCATACATTCAATTGTAAAACAATTGGACTATACTTGATATGTTATCGTTCTTTAATTATATTTTAGTTATTGAATTTGATGTTAAACAATATATTCGATCAAAGGAATCACGGTGCTTGGTTTGGTATTCCCCGCGTAAGTAAATTTTATTTCGCCTAAAATGGATTCTGTTAATTATACCTAATTACCTAATTTTTAAAGAACTAAAAAATAAACTGCCCTAAAATTTCATATCAATATTTTTACCGATAGGATTTTACCGGTAATGGTAGAAACTATCGCGTAATAAAAAAAAAACATTTGACAAAAACTCGCAAATGGCAATTTGCCTGACTGACAAACTGAAACCCAGTTCGCGGAAAGATGTTCACTTAGACTGAAAAAAAGCATTTTTTTATAGTTCTTTAAGGTTAGATTATAAAATAAACTAGTCATAATTTGTTGGTTTCTAAAATCCCAGCATTTCCTGTAGAAAAAAAAATTAAAAAACATTTTCTTTTTTTGAGAATTATTTTCATGACAAAGGTTTTTTCTTTTGCATTTTGTTTATTTAAAATTTTCTCAGTATAGCTTTTTTCAAGTATAGCTTTCGCGAAAAAGGCGTATTGTCGCAGGTAGATCTTCTTTGCTGCATCCTCCATCTTCTAATTATTCGATTATTAAGTTAAGGAGTCCAAAATTCGTTTGACCGTGTTTGGGTTGCCACAAGATAACGTCTCAGACTAATTTATGCTTGTCCTATATTAGTGTTTTTCATTCAAAACGAGTTTGCTGCTTCTTTGATATATATATTATATATCCAGAAGATTGCCACATATTCTTTCTTTAGTTGTTGCTAAGACATATTAAGATTTCTTGAAGCAATTTGGTGTATGCGTCACGTTGGTTTCAAGTTTATTTGTTAATGTCCATGTGATAGAACCATGCTATTCTTGTTTGTACTTCTCTCTCTTTGGAAGCCACATGGCTTCCAAAATCTGTAAATCTGTTAAAACTTATTACCAGACCAGAGAAATGCAGGCCAATACGGGCGATCTAACTATGACCTTACTGTTTTAATTCAACATCGTGGTTGCAGCTACTATTTTTTGCTGGGAATTACGTATAAGTTAAAACAATTTTCCCAATTTATTACTATGAATTGAATCAAATTATTTGCTAAAGTTTACGAACAGGAGCGTTGCTTCAAATTTCTAGCCTTAATTCCCTCTATCAGTCTTCTAACGGTCAGGATATTTCGTCTCTTTTATGATCCGTTCTTTCTGTACCCGGTGTCGCTGGTACATTTGTACTCTTTAGAAATTTGTACTCTCGTAAATAAATAAAAAAGCCAATGATAGGGCTACTATTATTTACTGTTACTTAAATTATTTTCTATTAATGTCAATTTGTTCTTAGTTGTCGAAGTTGGCTGATTATTTTTTCAAACGAACTGAAAGCGTACCGAAAGCACAAGCTTCGATTTGTGAGAAAAAAGAAAATACATAAAAAGAACGTTTTCTTTTGATGGATGATTTGTTTTGAGTGCGTACATATTTCCTCGAAATGTTTCTGTTACTGAGTTCTATCAATTAGCAAAATAATATTTTTATCTTGGAATCTTGAAATTAATTAATTACGCTTATTTTATATTCAAGGGTTACATAACAGTTAAAGAAATTCTCGAAGCTATCACAGATATGGCAACTTTAATTTCTACTTACATGATCACCAAAATGGATAGTTTTTCCATTAAGCATCCTGAATTTATTGATAGCTATCAACTGTCTAACGTGGGGAAAGAAATTGGTGGGTTTTGATTTATTACTTAAAATTCACACTAACCAGACTAAGTAGTAGTATAAAGAAGGTTTAGTCCATTGCCACTAAATGGTAATTTATTAAAAACTTCTGTTGCTGTTAAAAAATTTTTGCACAAAAAATATTACTTATATATGAAAGTGTAAATTTATTATATTTTGTATTCTTTTTAAACTATTCTTTCTATTCTGATATTCACTTTTAATATCGCTACACATATTTTGACCTTTAGATATGAGAATACAACTTGTGGAGATGAGACGTTTCGAGGGCCTTCAATTATTTACTCACGATGCACGTAACTCATCACGGTTTACTCTCATTTACAAAAATAACATTTTTGACAAACAAGTCGAAAGGTTATTGAAAGATAAAGGTAGTTATTTCTATCAATTTACTATCGAGTGCCAAATAAATAGAAGGAAGTCTTAATACCAATACCAACATTTTTATGTATGCAATAGAATCCTGTTGTTTGAGAAAAGGAATTTATTGCATTGGCTATTTATGTTTCACATGTAAATAATTGTATGAAACGAAATTATTATTATTATTATTATTATTATTATTATTATTATTATTATTATTATTATTATTATTATTATTATTATTAT
>JAUEKX010132375.1:0-11761 GCA_031834005.1 Dendronotus venustus
GAAAGTTAAAAATGTATTTATAATAAATCTTAAAATCTTGTATACAGCATATATTCAAAACCAGAGGCATAAAGTCATAAGGTTTGCATAAAGTTTGCAAAGTTACATATATATAATTCTGTAGTAAAAAGTAATAAATTATTTGTAGATAGATATAGTTAAAATGGACGTACTGTATGTCCTTAAGTAACTCTAAGTATTATACACGAACAACTCCTTCTACAATCCCCAATCCTTTGTTGCAGTCTTCCAACTCTTTGATAGCATTTAATAAGATATGCAAAATGTAATTACAAAGCAATATAGAAAGTTGCAAAGACGAGAGCTATCTGCTCAGCAAATAACTTTTCGAATAATTTGGTAATTATAAGGAAAATGATAATAGGTCTGTAATTTTCTACACCCGGAGGGTCCAATTCAAAACTAGGGTAATGCAACTATGCTTCTTGTTTTTAAGAAATTTAGTTAAATCAACGCAAGTATTAAAACAGTTCTTTAGAGTAAAACTAGTCAGAAATCTTGAGAAAATTTTGGACTTATACTACCTGAAGTTGGTTTCTTACTATCTAACAACATAATCTTTTTTAAATGTAACCCATTATTTCTTGATGTTTGGATTACTTCCAAATATTTTCTTTATTTTCTATTATTTGTTTTATAGTGAATGGGTGATTTGAGTATATAGAAATTGAATAAAAAATGTGATCATTTGAAAAGCATTGAATGCTTGTGTCAGAAACTAAAGACAAAAATTCATTCTCGTTGTGTCGTTGAAGTAAGTGTCCAGAAACTATTTTATTTGTATGTACCATGAAATCTTCAAAAGTATCAAATTGTTAAAATCAAATTTATACACAATATATTACATTGTTAACGTTATTTCTCTTTACTTTTTAATTAATTTCAGCGACTTTTGTTTAGGTTGATTTAAATGTTGAATGTAGTAACTGATGAAAGTAACAAATTATGAAAACTTGAGTTTCGATTGATATGAAATTTGACTAAATGGCTAATCAGAGAATTTTGAATGATTATTTTTGTTATATTTGCACATCACGTTATAAAGCTTAATTTTTATATGTCTATAATCTTTATAAGATCATGAGTTTAATATCATTGGTCTGTTAAAATGGTATTGGTCTGTCCTGAAAGAAATATTTATGACCCGTGATTTAATAATAAATATCTAATCTCAAAGATCAAAAATGTTTTTTAATGTGAAGGAAAAATACCCTAAATTAATACGAGATTGTTTGGATTCTTGAATCTATTTCTTAGAATACGATTGTATACAATTTAAAAATTAGGAAATGTTTACTAAAAATACATTCCTGCTGATTATAAAAATGACAAAAAAGTTTTTCGGATTATAATGTTCTTAAGGATTAAAATATTGTCTGTTTTTAAAAGAATGAAAATATGAAATATTATCATCATCCAGTTGGTTAGTTAATGGTGAATTTTTGTGCCATCAGGAATGCAAGTTTTGAAGTTGTTGCTAAACTTTTGATATGGTGGACATGGTCTGCAGAATGAGCGCCTGAAAACACAAGTGACGAAGAAGTTTGGCTTTCCAGGTTGTTGGAATATGGTACCATCAGCTTTCCATTTGCAAAGATAGGCTGGGCCTAAAAAGAATGGAATATTTTGACATAAAAAGCTGCTGTTATAATTTCAAATATTATGACAATTATAAAGTTTATTATTTAATTAACTTATTTATGTTTTATGTAAGAATTATATAAAATATAAAATATTAAAACAAACTTACAATCAAATGGTTTATGTGGATGTGGTTTATGTGGAGCTTTAGTTGTTGTTGTTGTTGTGGTTGTTGTTGTTGTGGTGGTTATTGTTTTTAGCGAAGAAGGAAGACATGTTAATTTGTTGTTATCAAAAACCATTCCTTCACCACATTTTCTACACACACCCTTTCCATGACCAAGGCAAGTAATGTAGTAATTTGGTTTGCCTTTTTGTTGAAACATGGTGTTGATTTTCTTTCCTTTGCAAAGTTCTTTTGCTAATGGATTACCTGAAAAAAAATGAGATGAATTTAATAAAATTCAGTTAAATTTCGTTGATTTCATTATGTTATTTTAATAAAGACAATTTTGAAGAACTTGTCACACGTAGGGCTATCATCTTGCGTGATTACAAGTTTTACGGTGCTGATCTGAGGTGTTTAACAGAAACATAGTCTATAAAACATATGTGAGGAAATCTAATGGTTTTTAAAGAAGTTTTAATTTTTCTTTCTAGAAGAATCCAGTTATAATGTTGTATGTTAAAGACATCATAAAAATATTCAATACATCCTAAGTTTAAGTTTACTCACATTCTTTGCCCCCAGCCTTGGCAACGTCAATGCTCACTAAAAATATAAATTAATTATGATGTAAAAATAAATGTAAATAAAGAGTGTTGTTACTATCTTGCAAAATCAACACGTATCAACGAACTTCATTTCATATATACTTACAGTTTAAGACAAGTAGAAAGAACGCAGTTGATAATATGAAGTTCATGATTTTTGAGTTGCTTTTGTTGTACTTTGCTGTATGCTGTTTGCTGTTTGCTTCTTCAGAGTTGATGATGATTTAACTTTCAACCTCTCTGCTATTTATACGTTTTCTAAAGAACTGTGATTTTGCAGATTTACTTAATATTGGGCTAAAAATAAAATAAACCTTATCTATAATAAATCTACTTTTCTCTATTACTTATTTCCTGTAATTAAAAGTTTAGTTCAATTCTGAGGTTGTTTCCACATTTAGTCAAATCTGTGGTTTTTGTCTGATTTCCGGTTTATTTTTGCTAACTTAGCAGGAAATCGTTTATACATTAATATTATACTATTTTAAGTACTGAGGCAAATAAAATATCTTTGAATTAAAGTGCTAGCTATATTAAAAAAGAATCATTTGTTTTCTCCAAATTACTATGTACTTTTTGATTTTCTTAATTGAATTTAAAGGATTTATAGCACAAAAAGTTATAATAAATCTAAAGGCACATTCAACTGAAAAAGATGTCAAATCAATAACAAAGTTTCCTGGAAGACAAAAATACAAAGAAGATTATTTGCCTCCAAAGCGTATCGTCGTCTCGTTTCTTTCGAAGCGATAAAAAATTTCATAGAAAAAACATTTTAGCATTATGTTGATGTTCTCGTTCTATTCAATCTGAACGTTGAAAGTTTTTGATAGCTGATAATTATTTATAGTAAAAAGAAAAAAGAATTCAAATTGTTGAAATTAACATAAGGCACCTTTGACTTCAATGTGTAAGAGAGAAAGCCTTTCGTGATTTTCTGCAGCCAGAATCAATTATTCGTTTCTATTTGGAAAACAATTTCTATTAGTATAATATAGTTAACAACGATTCTACGTTATTATTCTACGCATTAAAGAGGAGGGGCGATTTATATAACTCTACAAAATGCAAATAGAAATTAGACTTTTGGACCACAAATCAAAACGTCAAAATTAAAATATTTATAATCGAGAGATATTTCCGCTTGGTTTTTTTCATTGCGGTCAAAACTTGGGAGCATCATTATAAGTAGTTAAATTTACGAGTTTTCAAATTTATAACTCCATTAACAAACAATAAAGACTTCCTAATGGTTGTTTTATTACTATAATATTGTTCATCATTACAATGGTTTGTTATATAAAAATGTGTAATCTGTTTGTTGATGGAAACAAATTAAATATTCGCGTGACTTCCTGGCAATGGAAATATTCTAATTGTGAGAAACAATAGGAATGCGTCAAGAGAGAAATCACTCAGTGTTTGCTCAACAGCTCAAAAGATAAAAGCAGAAATGAATTCGCTAATCGACTGGTTTTCTATATCTTTTTCACGTCTTTTCTTCTTAATGCAAGTAATAAATTTTTTATATAATAAAAAGGTTTATAAATCCCTCATGAGAAATTATATTTATAAAATTTTACATAATTTCATATATTGAAAGTAACTATATCTATAACAAATATTTAAAGGTAGTAAAGGGTGGACGGATCGAGGCGAAACAAAATATTTTTGGATCTAAATACCTTTGAGAAATAATTTGCACTGTTCTTCTTTGATTGAGTTGTTTTTGTATTTCTTAACCGAAAAAAGCTCTGCTATTGGTTGGATACTTTTTACAATTTATTTTTTGGGCAGAATGAACTCAATAAAGACTCTTTGATTTTGGTCTTAATTTTGGCTTATGCTTTTTCCCTTTCGCTTAAAATAACAACATAACAACATAAAAGACATAAAAATATAACTATGAAAAATCAATAACAACGTAATGTCCTTAAACCAAACCAAAGACACAAGACTAATGTTGCTTCAATATTAAGTTGGATAGAGTTATAGTAAGGCTATCCCGCGCTGGACACCAATCAAAGTATTTCTACCGCGCGGGCCAACTGAAGTTTATTACAATAGGCCCTTCCCAAAGAACTTAAAGTAAATTATAAGTACTTATAAAAACTAAATGAATTTGGTTAGTGATGTGGTTCTATTTACGCAGACTTGAATTTAATGACCGATGTTAAGAAAACAACGTATTGGAGAATGTTCAACAGTAAACGACGAACAACAGTTGTTTGATTTGTAAGAAAGATTCAACTAGAAAGGTAACGCGCATTTAAGATTAAGAAAAGATTACAACTTCTGTTAACCTGGTATTCTGGATGATTCGCAGGAAACACCGATGGAAAAGTGACTTTTTAATTTTATCGTGAACTTAACCCTAAACTATTCTCTTTCAATTTTGAAAAAGAAAATTCTAAACAATTTAAGTTAAAAATTCTTAGAAAATTTAGTTTCGTCTTCCTAGTTTTATTATGATTTATAGATAGGATGTCTTGATCATTGAGAATCACCTGCTCTACTTTACTAATCAGTGTATCGTTTACATAAGTTCCATTTTTAATGAAGTCTTTGATATAAGCTATCAGTTTCTAGTTGATAAATATTTCAAAATGTTTTCTTGAATCGTCGAGGTATTTTGATTTGGTTAACTGGTCGAGATTTCTATCAAACACATGGGTACAAGCAGATACTCTCCCAATTGAAATTTGATTGATGGTGAATACGGAATAAGTTCGGCCAATTTGAATTACAATTAAGTTGCTTGGAAAGTGATGATTTAAACAAATGTCCAAAGATTTATCCACGTAGAATCACATGACAATCTTTAAAGCAATTAAGTTTTCATCACGTGATATTAAGATACTTAGATACTCTTTTTTAAAACATCTTTATTCTTATTTAGAGAAAACAGCTAATGAATGCAAACTAAGCTGACTTTTTGTTCTCTACATATAGAGATAATTAATCTTAGCCAATCAAAAACAAGTGAATTTTCTCATAAAGAAAATAACTCATTATCATTTAAGTTTTAAACATAATATCAAATTAATAATTGGTCTATTCTTGCGCAAACATGAAATCTACTTAAATAGACAGAAACTTTTGCTTTTTAATCTCATTAGCACATTTTATAATTTGGGTTTATACTTTTATTAACTTTTGTTTATATATATATATTATATTCTTCTTTTCTTTTATTGAAATATTAACATTTGGCATTTAGTTTGAATACAAACGAAGGGTATTTTTTCAATAATCTCAAAACTTTATATAACAAACCTCTTGACCCTTTTTTATAGAATATTGAATAATCACTAGTATTATTTTCTTTAGTCTTTATTCTATTTTTAAAGAACGCTTTTTCTAATATAGCTTTCTGTAGGTGATTTAATTCACTTGAATTAAATTAAGAAACATTAAGAACGAAGTAAATAAATTGTGAATAAATGTAGGAAATTTTAAAAGAAATATAGTTGAGTTGTTTTTTCATGTAACATAATTTTAAAATTCGGAGATCCGAAAATTACGGACATTGAAAATAGGTTAATATTTAAATAGATATTATAAGATACAAAGATATAAAAAGACAGGAAGATGAAAAATACAACAGATGTTTTCATAGTTTACAAAAAAATCACTTGTTACTCACATGTTACTTAAAATAATATTATTTGGAATTTTGAGAGATTTCGTTTGATCGAAAATTGAGAATAATTGATTTCCTTCCTAACAAACTCTCCTATTAAGTTTCATTTGAGAAATGTAGATTTTGTTTCTCTTAACAGGCACGACGTACCAGGTACAGCGGCAGCCGGTAGTTTTAGATTTAGATTAATCGATGATAGTATTTCATTTTCTGTATAGCTTGCGAAATACCTTAAAATAAAATCCTTATTGGTAGTCATTGTACTAAAAAAATCGCAAAACACATATTTAAACATTCGCGGAAATAAATAACCACAATTTTTTTTTATTTAGGAAAATCAATAAAAAGAAGAGACATTTCATGGGTAAATTGTGTTTTATCATCTCGTAGAACCTATACCTAAGAATAATAAAGTAAGATTTACGTTTGCACATTGAGCTTTAAATAGTATTAATGACGTAAATTATGCGCGCGTGAAGAATGGAGTCCTTCTTTTCAACATTTCGTGCGATCAACATTCTTTGTGTACATAATGAAGAGGCTTAATATAATAGGATTTTTAATTATTTATTGGTTATTTCGATATTCACTGGTCGAAGTAAAACTAGAAGTGAGAAAATCAAACCTTTTACTTTTTCTATCTAATTTGAAAAGAATAAAGAAAAAGAGAAATTTTCAAAATCGTTACTTGTAAAAATAGATCTAGTTGTATCTTAAATACATTTCTGGGTTTGAAATGTAAGGAGATTCTGAGTAATTCGAAAGCTTCATTTTATGATGTTTTTTTTAAATTCCTTCAATTGCAAATATAAATCCACGCGAAATTTTTTGAAAGAACTATTTGCGAAAATTAATCCGCACAAAATTTTGCTCCTTCGCAAAAATAAAAAAACAAGAGTTTTTGAAAAACCTATCCGTTGAAATAGGTCTTTTTGACAATTAGTCCAAAGTAGTGCGTGATAAATAGCGATTTCAGTAAGTTGTAAAATATTTGGGATTTGAATGAATTAACCTTGCATTGTGTTTAGATGTATAGTGGGTATAAAAGGAGGAAAATAAATCTACTGGTACAGCACCTGTTTGCGCTAATTTCATACAATAAACTAAACAAAATATTCTCTTAGTAATCAATGTTATGAGAAAGTATTTGCGAGGGTTCAAGATTTCAAAAACAGTTGGAGTTTCTGGAAGTTCGAGATATCTGAATTACACTTAAAGTATTTCTAGTATTAAAGAAAGTAATATTTAGAGATATAGAAAGAGTACTATTATTTTTAGCCAAATGATTTTTTTGCTTAAAATGGTTTAAAATAACCAGGTTTAAAATAATCTTAAAAACACGTCAGACCTAACATATCAGAACCATTTTAGAAAAATTCAATTGCGTAGAGAATTAAAAAAAACATGCGCACGTATTTGGAGTCCTTTAAAGTTTCTTTGAATGGCGGCGGGTGCACGCTGGGATGTAATTTGTTGTCGACCTCGTTAATAACTCCCGGCTTCAACATCCAATAGCAAAAAGCCTTTCCACTTGAACAACTCTTTTTGTTACACAAAAGGAATAGATATTGAATGGAAATTCACCGCCACACATTTTTGTTTTGAATATTTTCATAAAGAATACAAAAGTGGCTCTCTACGAAGAAATTAAGCGTTGTTCATTTGATTTTCACGCAAAGATTTGAAAAGAAGAATTTTTTTTGCAAGTTATTTCAACTACTAACAGGATGGATGTGATGAAATTTTGTTTTCTTTTAATTCTAAAGGTAAGAAGCATCTCTAAATATCTCTAATATATATTTTATACGCACTAAACTTTATGCCTAAAACCTACCGCATACAATAATAATCAATTAGCTATTATAGATATCATATAATTCGTAATTATATATTCGTAATAATGTTTTTTATAATAGTTTGCACCCTCCAACTAGATGGTTAATTTTTTTTCATTCATATCTCATTTTTTTATTTAATAACAATTGGATTGTGATTTATCTTTATGTTCAGAACGGTTTGCATTATTTAGTTGTTTCACAGCCGTCATACCATGTTATTATTATACGCAACGTCACATGTTGTCCGGACGTTTGCTAGGATACGAATAAACGAAAAAAAAACACAACATTTTTTATTAATGAATATTATGCGTTTCAACATAATATCAAAAAATGTTAAAATGTTTTTTGTTTTTTTGTGCATGTTATGATATGCTTTTATTAAAAGTTATATCAAGAAGGAAAATATAGAATAATGAAAATTGTTTATGTTGAGATACTCATTTGGTTTATCAAAGCGAACTTAAGTTTGGGTAATTGGAGTTTTACGAAAGTTTTTAGAGACAAAGCTTTAGATGGACATTCATTGTTTGTTTTGGAAAACCTGACAGAATGGCAATGTCTCTTCGAATCCTCCAACGAGCCGAGAAGTGGTTCTGTAAATTATCACAAAGAGTACAAAATATGTGTAGTTAATACTGTTGTTGATAATGAAGAGACTGAACTGAAAATGAAAGTACAACAAGGATGGACGTATTATGAAAAAGGAAAACCACAGGTATCGTATTGCTATCTCTGTTTTTCAAGCAAATAATTTCAGGCATGTTAGTTTCACTTTACATAGTCAAAATGCTACGTTTTTATAGCCAATCAGATTAAATATAGTTGGAATATCCAACCTGTTTAAGCTCGTTTACTTGCAAATATCAACCAATCAGTCTCATCTACAAACAACAGGGTTACAAACAAAAGATTACCGTTCTCTAGCTAATGGTTTAGTTTGCAGTTTTAATAAATATGATTGGAACAACTGAAAATACAGATGTTTTACGAACAAAGGAACATCTGCAAAGGAGAGTCAGACATCAAATTATCTGAAGGTTTTTTCAAGGAAAACTACGTTTTAATCTCCTCCTCTGATGTCCCTTTCTTTTAAAATATGCTTTAAATCGAATTGTTTGCCTACCATAAATTTATATCTTACTAAATTTTGTTTTGTCTCTTTTTTCAGTACAACTATAGAGAGGCGATTCATTCTGGTAAAACTTTTTACCATAATAAAGGTAACCAATACAATTATTGTATATACAATACTAAAACACAGTTGTTCGTTTGATAGTAGAAAAGTAAAGTGTTAAAAATGCTTTATTTGTTTTCTAGATCTTCAATTAGAAAAGGGCAAAATCCTAACGTTTATCCAACATTGGCACACGGATTGGTTTGTTTCTTTTAAAATTCAACCACATAGCACATTGGGCTCGTGGTCGTCTATTTTCCATTTCACAATCGATGGAGATCACTCCACACACGGCTTTAGATGTCCAGCATTTTTCTTCTCTCCTGGCACAACAACAATGTATGTGTTTTTTTCTGCAAATGGGAATAATAATTTTCAACTCTTTTTTCCCGTGCCACTACACGACGTGACGTCGTTCTATATGGAGCAATCTGTTTTGTCGGCTGGTACACACGCCATAAAGATCAGCATAAATGGTACCGTTGTCGGAGAAGTAATAAACACCGATGCCCGCATATTCCGAAATGTTCTGGTTTATGGGTCGAATCCTTGGTACCCAGCGGCAAATGCAGCCGTTAGTGATTTCCAAATCGGATATCTTTGACTACTTTGAACACGGCAAACCGTCCATAAAAAGTTCAAAATGGCAAAAGTCGAACACTGTTTCCCGCCAAATAGAACATAGAATGTGTTATCTGTCGAAATAAAACCTATACAGGATTTGGCGGGAAATAACGTCGGACCATAACAATGAGAAGATAATGTATATTAAAAAGGAAACAGTGCAGAAAATCGCTATTAGCTACTAATTAGCGATTATACTAATTATAAATAATGTAATTATTTGAAATATTTATTGTTTTGAAGTATGACTTCTCGTTGGTTTTTTTTTCCTATTTACACAATGATAAGTTTTCAAAAAGCTGTTTGATTACACCGATTTTAAAAGCATGCATTCTTTATTACTCAATGGCTATAAAAGTGAATGTAAAAGGCAAAAGATACTTATAAAGATAATTTTAATTCCATATCCATCTTCTAGAAATATACATACAATAATCATGTTTTGACCTTTTTCTTTGCTCGAAGTTTCTATGCTATAACATTTGATAGAGTTGATAAAATTGCTCAAAATTTATGACTTTTCCTAACTTTTATTCTTGTTTTAATTATATAATTAATTATTTGTCATTTTTATTTGTTCTTGCGGTAGGCTCCTTTGATTAGATTATGAAGGGTATAATGAATAAATTAATGATTTCATTTTTTTTTCAATATAGACATATTATATACCATTTGATTGGAAATTTTTCAGGAATTCAAAAATATGTACCATTGTTTACATTATGTGTTTACAAAGCGGTGTGATAAAAGAAATTGATGTCATTTTTTTGTCATTTTTATATAATTAGATTGATCATTTGAATTTTTATTTATATCAAAACCATATTATATTATATATATAATTTGAATTAGCTTTTTCTAAAGATCTCAAATATCTAGTTTGTTTTGCCTGTTTCTGTTTATTATGTTGATACATCAATTAGAGTAATTATGGTTTTTTTTATCTATCAGATTTTATTGTATCAAGGTACTATTGTTTTACTCATTGTGAGCATGATTATTCAAAATATATGTCAAAAGATTCTAATTATCTATTTCCTACTTTGCTAATTCATTCTATTGAAAAATAATATGTATAAAAACAATTGTCAAAAAAATAATTTCTTGACACATTGATGACGTCATCATTAAAAATATGAAATTTTGACAATTAATTTTTTTAAAATGATTTAGGGTAATCAAACTTATAACCATGCCAAAATTTATGGCAAAATATTTTCTACAACAGAAATTATCGATGAGGGACCCCGCCCCCTCCCCCTATGTTTGAGCAGCCCTCAAAAGGCCTAGGCAGAATAGGGTTAAAATTTAAATACAGGAATGTTTTCTAGACGTAGAACTGCTTTTTAGTAAGCCCAGCACTTTGTCTGTTGTCTTATGAAAAAAAATAAAAATGCGAATAACAAAAAGCAGCAAAAGAAAAAGAAAAGGTTTTCTGTTTTTTAATGTTATCGTAGTAATTAACTGTCATTAAATCTTTTATTGCTATTGCACTTCTGTTTCTTTTTTCTAAGCGTGTTCTAAATTTTTATTGTTTCATTGTAATGGCAGCCTCCTGAAGTATTTTCGTCTTTTTGTTGTAGCTAGAGAATTGTTTTCTTTTAAACATAGTAGTTAAAATACCATTCCTTAATGTGACATGGATATTTTTCATGTGTCAGTATTTTCACAAATTTATCTTTGTTTATTTTCTTTGTTGGGATATTTTATTTGCAATTGCAAAACCATTTTTATCCTGAAAATTCAGTAATGTGGAAGGTGTTAGATTAGGAAAATATCAAGGTGATATTTGGTTGTTATAATGTCATTTGATTAATTTGATTGACAGAAATAAACATTCTTATATTCTTATATTCTTGCCTCTTTGTTGTTGTTGGTGTTGTTTATAAATATCGTTATTTCTAAATTTCTAAGGTGCTTAATTGGGAATACCAAAGATTATCGGATACTTGAGGGTAAATAATAAATACTAAGCGATATTTTGCTTATTGTTGTTTTCGTATCTCTCTTCATATCTTGACAAGACGCGGATCTAGAATGTAGCAAATACATGCGTAGGAGAGCAAAAATACAGTGATGACAATGAGAAATAGTACAAGATGA
>JAUEKX010132597.1:0-11758 GCA_031834005.1 Dendronotus venustus
ATTGACCTCAAATTTTTTTTTTTTTTTTTCTGACCTTCTTTACCAAATAAAACAATAATAATAATAATAATAATAATTATAATAATAAATAACCGTGAAAAATTAACGCATGTGGAAAGAGAATATTTTTCGATTTTTCTCCTAACCTATTGCACACAACCCAGAATCCGAGCAAAGACCACAATAAATACGAAAAGTCAGACATGGAAATTGTATTTAAAAATCTTTCAATTAAAGATTGAAACTAATTGAGAAACTGCAAGCTGGGTAGTCCAAGAAGGGTGATAAAAATGTGTTATAAGAGAACATTCGTGGTATTAATTCTTGATTCACACTTACTCAACACTGTGATCCAATTTTGTGCAGGTGATAAAGTTTCTTTCATATAGACAATGTCAGAAAAGGACACATCAATACCAAAGATGTTTTCTCTAAAATACGAGATCAAAATATATAGTAAGGTTATGCTAAACATAATCAAATGGCTTCTATTCTCATCCCAGCCTATAACGAAAATACACATTTAAAAAAGAAGCAGGGAGACGTTGAGAAGGAAGTGAGCAGAACACAGTGTATGAAAGAATGGGATTTCAACAGTATGGTTGATGGATAATGGAAAAGATCATTGTGAATTTATTATTTTAGCTTCCGTGAATTGGTAAAAAAGATGGATATAGATATCCATAACATATTAAGTATATTGGAGAGGTTCAGTATCAACCATACCATGAGGGAGTTTATCTACTTAGATCGAGAATCAAACTCAAAGTCTTTAAGATAAATCTCTACTGCGTTATAATATGAGAATAACATAGAGATTCCTTCACTAGGGAATCTCCTCAATAGTTTTATTAAGAGTTCAGTTATTCCATAAATAAACTTTCTATAAGGAAAACAAAACAATGAAATTTAATTTTTTTTTTTTTGAAAAACTTATAAATAATAGTTAAATTTTATTAATGAATTTTTATAAGTTACTTCATATGCACGCTTAGATTCTTACTTGATAAAAGAACGTGCCTCGTCATCTGTCATCTGAAATGTGTCGTTCAACCTTCTCCTTACTTTTGCGTTCCCCATGTCAGTTTGTCCGACAGACACGCTGTACTTGGTGACTAAACATTGCCGTGGACACTCTGCACGGCACTGATGCAGTAAGGTTTGTAAGTTAACTGTAGAAAAAAGAAAAATACGAAACAGTTGATATTTGTATTCGATGAGAAAACTTATAATGGACTGTTCCAAGATGTCATTTTTATAACAAGTTTTATTTAAGTAATACAATTTACAGCAATTGGATACGAAGTTCAATTATATTCTAGTACAAATTAAGGAATAACCTAAAATTTCGTTGATACAGGAAATTTCATGGAAAGTGCATGTCTTTTCAGTCGAGCTCTCATCTAGAATAAAAAAATAAAAGACCAGGTATGAATTTGTTTTCCTTTTGCAGCTTGAAAAACGAGCAACATTTTACAAAAAAAAAACGTAGCATACCTAGATGGTTCTTGAGTTCTTCTGCAACACAGCCACACTTGTTGACCATGTGCGTGACAGCACAATCAACAGAACACATCGATTGCGAATATTGCACCTTTTTGTTGACGTGGGCGTAGTCCTTCGTGGAACAATTCGACGAATAAGGATACTCCAACAGTTCAACCTAATAACAAGCAAATCGGCATGACATCACATTTCACGACTATAAGTGTGTTCTATACATAAAAAATTCATTCCTATTAAATTGGTGTTTCTCCAATTTCTACTTAAATAGTTATCGTAGTGCTAAAACAAGAAATTACTGAAATATATACAATAGCTTACGGTTTCTTAAAAAGCATACGTACAGTTCTATGTTCGATATGGATGAAATCCATAGTTCCAGGGCCAACTGGTATTCGTTTAGCAATCGCCGACTCAAACGGCTCACCGTACGGATGAATAAATACTTGCAACCCGTTAAACGGCACTGAACTCACCAACAAATCTTCTTCATTGATATTTAAAAAGAGACGGAGGCCAGCACCTTCCCCAGCTTTACTAGTGTACAGCTGTTCTCCTTTCGAGTAGACCGAGTTGAATTGATAGCAAAGCCCATAGTTGGACGAAATCACTTGGTGGAAGTCGTCATTGGTGCATTCTCGTTGGATGAATTTGCATGGTGCTGGCGAAATCGCTAACAGATGAGGATCTAGTAGCATCTCCTCCACCGTATATTCGTACAATTTAATGAAATCGCCCAATCCTGTTATGTTGTTTCTTCGGAACGTCTCAATGACCACGTGGACTGCCTTGTTGTTCGAATTCATTTTTCCGTCACGCATTTCCTGATAGAATGCCACTATGTCGCTTTCTGTCTGACCGAACAGGTTCTTCTCCAGTTTCCGTCTGGAGACGGCATTGAGATTGCAAATGGTGACGGTTGGGAATTCCACTTTATCGGTCCCCAAAACCTCTTCCATTGATGTGGAGGTGCTGTAATTTAGAAACTCCACAATATTGCCAAGGAACAAGGCGATGGCCAGAACAGTTGCTGAGCAAACTACCAAAACCCAGAAGAGTTTCATTAGTCCTTGCGTTTCAAAGATGTAATGAAATCCGTCAAAACTGCAACTTGAATAAAGGTTTGTCCATTTCTTCTGGAGTTTCTTTCTTTCTTTTTCTTGCATAACTGCTAGTGCTGGATTCTTAAATTGTTTGTTTGTTAGTCTTTCGTAATTGATTATGATCTTTTTTAGTGAACAAAAAATACATGGAAATATAAATAACAGCAGCCCTACTTTTGGCTTGGTTGTTAGCAAAAGCATAACAAATAGTGCTAATTAGGTTCAGCTTTTGTCAGCACAGCGTTCGTTTGTTTCTTTGCTGAAACTTTCGGTCCTCAAAACTACGGCAGCATTTAAATGTCTTGTTAGACAGAATATTTCATTCTCCTTTTATTTTTAGATTCAGTTATAAAAATAAAAATTCCAAAATTCCAAAAAGACAATATCCAAAAAAAAATCATTACTTTAGTAATCGTGATAAGTATTCACACATTACTTATCACCAACTTGTCTGTCAAAGATTTCACAAGAAAGATAATAAAATCTTTATAATAAATAAATAAGAAATTTAATTTACAAGAAATCTAAACTCTAAAAGACTTCTTTTGTATAAAAAAAGCTAAAAAGAAGCCTACTTCTGTTGCACGAAATCTTTAATAAAAGATGGGTGTTGCTTTATTAGATATTATCCATAAACTTTGCATAACAATATGAATTTTTAACTAGGTGAAACTATAAACATGACTACTATCACTTTACTAAGCATTTTAGTTTGTTTAGAAAGTTATATTTACAATATATCCTAAGTATTCCGTTCCGAAATTTACAAACGTCATGAACCTATACAAAAAAGATAATAAATATTTTATTTTAACTTTTATTCGTAGGGTGGCAGATTAGACAGATGTTAAAAACTAATTAAAAATTAATTAAATCTTTAATTTTTGCTTATTTCAACGATTGTTGGGGATGACCCAGTTACCCAGTTAATAAATTTTCCAATTTATCTTACTCCTAAACATTTCTATCAACCCATTTGGGATATTTGATAAGCTAATGTTGAGAACTAATCAAATTACACTTCCACATTGAATCCTGCTTCTAATCTCCCTACACCCTTTCTTAACGAGTGATATTCCGAGAATAAGGTAGATCATCTATAGCTGGATATCTATTAACTTTAAAAACATATATATGAATATAATATGTACTCTTTAATATAACTTTAAAGTTTTAAAGTATTGTTGTGTTTATGAACACATTTATCTATTTAGTTTTAAACCTTGATGGGCAAGTGCTTTGCAATAATTAGATGTGAAAATTCTTAAACTCCCAATTTCATACCAATGAAATTTGACAGAAATTTGAACACAACAGATTAATTTAAAAGATAAGTTTTCAGAAAAGACATTTCATCCTTTTCGAGTGTTAAACATTTTGTGCGAATTTTTTCATCATAAATTTTTCTAATGAATTTCCTAAAACTTCCTTGCTTTAGCCAATATAGGGGTTTAGTCTTTTTCAAAGAATTTCTTGGTCCGTCGACGCCAACCATGATTCAAACTCCTAAGTCACAAAGTTATGTGTCTCCTCCTCTTTTAGCATCAAGTCGCGGCCCCTGGTATTAAAACTTGAGAACTTCTACTATGTATGTTTTATTTACTCAAGCCAGAAGACGATCTCTACTGTCTTATTGTATAACATTATTCCAAGATTAAAAAAACAACAACAAACCAACACATAGTACGTTCCACAGTCTACTTGAAGAAGAAATACGAAAGTCTCAGTTGATAAAATTAGTTTTCCTTGGTAGTTTAAAGTAAAATAAATACAAGCACAATGATCGGTACTACTTTCATGAATAAATAAAGAGATCGCAATATTTAAAATAGACGGCTTTTCCAGTCCCCATGGCACTTTTCAATATTTAGCATTAAATACCGGTTCTTTGAAAACACAGTGCAAACATAAACAACGAAGGTCACGTGTCAATAACGGGAACATAAAAGTTCATTCTCTTCACATGTAAAACCTCTTTTTGTTTGAAGATTTTTAAAACACAGTCAACGGCTTATAATTTTTTAAATTGAAAGGCATTTTTGAACAAAGCATATTTAAATATATGTAAGTCACATCACGATGGCATATCAGTGTGGTTCCATATAGTCAATAAAAAGGTCGAACCAAACGCTTCTTCCGCGAACACTTTGTTTCTATATAAAATGTTTTTTTTAGCTTTTCAGCACATATAAGTAGACATAGATTCTAGATTTTTTCCAATTTACATACATTTTCAGAGGGTAAGCCAACTTGGTGAAATCAGAAATTTAATTTGATATAGCTACCCGTATGGTCATTACACATATTAATAAATAATTATCAAGTAAATGTCTGGTATAGTAATATGATAAAACAATACATATTTTTAAGAAGTAAAGAGTAGATAAAATTATAGAGCAGAAATCACAAGAAATTGCAGATTAAAACTAAAACCCAATTTATACGATTGCATTATGTAACCAGAGCGAAGGGTCTTCTTGAAAATGCTTTTTAAACGATTATTTGAGCATAAATAACCAACTAAAAGAAGAATAAAAGAAAAAAGCCAGCGATAACAAAATATAATGATAGAAGTTTGTTTAATGGCTAACAAGAAGAAGAACCCTGCTAGACAGGGATGAATGTCAAATAAGTAGAAAGAAAATTATTAAAAATACTTGAGCAAAGAACAAAACTTAAAACAAAATATTAGACTTAAAGAAGCACAATAGCGCAGAATTGTCAAGAAACAAAATCATAAAAATATTCATCATCTAAACTTTTTATAACAACTATTGTACCGTGATTGTCCATAGAGTATATACAATAATGCTTCAATTTTTATAGAAAATTCAAACATTGTCTCAAAACTACTAAAAACGCAAAAAAAACAATTTCTTCCAAAATTCTTTCAGGTAGTGAGCACTCGATTTCTGCAATTCAAACATCTTCGTATTTCAACTGATTTTGCAATGCTTTTCAGTAACCAGAAGCAAATTTAGAAGATCAGCAGCAACCTCTGCAAAGGAGAATGAAACGGAAATTATGTTGCAGGGTGTCTCAACAAATATAATTGTTTTTGTGCTCTTCCACATTTGTTTGCTAACCCTCTAGTTCTGTCTCTGAGTAATAAACTTAACTTTCTTCTCTGGAATAACATAATTGTAATCTTCCTTATCTAAAATCGGAAATTCCATTGTTGTGTGGTAAAAGACAATTAGTCTTTACCTTAAAACTAACAACATATACCTGGAAACAGAATGCGTGCCGTATAATTAGTAATAACTTTAAGGAGGTTATTTATTATTTTTGTTAATTACTTTAATGATTACAATAAATTTTAATTTGTTTCTATTAATAAGAATGTAAACCTTTTTCCCGTTTACTTGTAAATACTCTCATTATTGTTCTGTAAATTTTGGTGTTAAGGTTCCTATCCATCTTCTAAAATTATAATTATGTATACGAAATACGACAACAAGCGTGCTTGGTTATATCACTACAATTCCAATGTTTACTTTTTTCATAGGTCAAAAATATTGTGGCATTGTAATAATTTAAAGACAATTCAACAATGAAGAATACTTTTTATTCATTTTGACAATATATTTCGTATTTCGGATAGCCTGTATCCATCATCAGGTCTAAAAAATAAGTGGGAAAACAGTTAAAACAATTAAAATAAAAACATATTTAAAAAAATAATAATATTAAAAAATCTCAAATTTAACAACCATCTTATCTACACATCAGATATACAACACACTCGAAAGAAGTTTGTCAACAAAAAATAAATTCTGAGACGTCCTCACTGTCATAAAATATAATCCCAAAGGGGACCATATTTTAATGACAAGGCACTTCGACGACGACCTTCATCTTTTGGATTCAACGTAGGTTTAATTTCGTTAAGAATTTAAAGGAGAAAATCAAGAAAGTATAACGATGAGAGGCTAAAGAATGCTAAGAATTCGAGCTAGAATAGAAGCGAAGAAAAGAAGACGTCAAAAAGTTAAGAACGTTGGGTCTTAGAGGTATAATATTTGATGTTTTAAACGTTTTTCGGATCCAAGATTCAAACCTCTAATATTACCAAAAAGCTTGAACACACGCGCGCATCAGGCCTCCCAGCTAGTAAGTTGATATTTCGTTAGGAATAGAATCCTAATTTTAATAGGTATCTACCTGTATAGGTCAACAAGGTAATAGGTTAATTTCTCTTTGATGTTTAACTCCAATATTTTTATTCAGGTTGAGATTCTAGTCAAACGTTTTCCTCTAGGTCTGGAAAGGTAATATATTGAATTGGCCCATCTGTTAAAATTTTTTTTTTTTTTTCAATGTTTTCATATTAATATGATATGATTTGTAATTTTTATTATGGTGTAAATATTTATATATGCATAAATAATTTATATTCTGCGGGTCGTAACCAGGCAATCAGCATTCAAGTTCAAATTGAAAAAAACACCAAATTGAGATTGAAATATTTCTCAATCTTAAAATGGTGTTATTCTGTCTTGGTGTTATGACGATTTATAGAGTATATTCAAGAATTTATCTCATATTGTAAAGGAGAAAGCAACAAGTTAAAAATAAAAAAGATTTCAGAAAACAGTATTTGCTGGTTCAGTTACGAGTAAAATTTCTATTATTATTGATAGTATAATTCTGCCAGCAAGATGTATCTGACGGCTATTATATCGAGTTTGTTCTTCTTTGAAAATGTTTTAACACGAATGTTGAAACTCGACAGTTGCAATATCTTTGATGCAGAATTTTCTTATATTAAACTCAACCAGAGAATGAATACAAGTTTTGTCACCGACGTTATTGAGGATGTCGTTTTACCAAAATGCCTGAGTCGATGCACTGTACATCCAACTTGTTTGTCGGTAAATTACCAAAAGACCACCTTGACTTGTGAAATATTAAATTTCAACGCGGTGAGCTTCAGCGATATGCTATTTGAAGCAAACGAATGGAGTTACTATGCAACTAAAGAGAAAAAAGCGGTAAACAACTAGAATTATAATTTTATTATAGCGGGTAATATTTTTCAAAAGTTATTTGATTTGCGTGATTTGTGTTTAAAGAGATAAATTTTTTCACAATATTCTGTTGGTATAGAAATAGCTTCTCTTTTTTCTTTATTTCTGTACAGCTTGGCAATTGGTGCTTACAAAATCCAGATACTTGTCCAGCAAATCAGCGATGCGAGGATAGATGTGATGGTGGACATGAATGCGTTTATCAGATGTCAGGTAGGTGTTTACCTTTTCTATTTAGCACTAGGTACTATTGGATAGAATAAAACCATAAACATGTCATTTTAACCTTTAATTTTTGGGTATGAAAAGAAATTTTTGATATTTTTAATTTTTGTCGTTTTTATGTGAAAAATTGCTTACAGATATTTAAAATTGCTTTTATTAAAAAATATATTTAAATACATTTTTCTCCTGTACCTATTAAATCGACATGATATTTTTAGTTTTTCGTGAAAGCCATAGTGATGAAAACCATTATGACCATATATGGAAGTACTAAATGTTACTTAACCATTGTATTGCTATATCTATTCATTAGCAACACACACAGGACCGCATACTTTTGAAATCGATGAATTACAAATTTGGCAGCTAAATAGGTCTAAGCCAAAAGTACTCTTTGAACCTACGAAAGATATAATAACGATATAAGATATATTTACAGAGCTTCTGTAATAAAATGTATTAAAACCCATATTATGATTTGTCAATACAGAGGAGGTAGCTCGTGTTTAGCTTGAAAAACAATGAACAACTGTTTTCTATTATATGTGACATTCCAATCAATTTGGAATACAATGGTTAAAATATCATTAAATAAAGGTGTGAAGTATCCTTCTATTTCTACACAAATTAGAAACTGATTTTATTGGTTTTCGAGAAACGCAGAAGTTTTATATATTATGCTGTAGTCAAAAACGCTTGGAAAATTACATATACAGGGTGTATCAAAAAGTTTTGCTCACTAACAATGTATAAAGAGAAGTATATTTGTCAATCTCCCTTTTACAAATATACACAATAACTTAATGTGTTTTAAATAACCTTTAATCTATAAATGCAAACTGTTGTTATTGTTAATACAACCATCAAGAATATTTGAACCCTATTTTATATTACATCAAAAATAACTCATCATAGGCATTGATAAAAGAACATAAAATTTGAAATTCTTTCAAAATAAAGTTTCAAAGTTGCCTCGCTCAAATTACAAATTTTCGGTTCGAATGCAGATGTGCCGCCAATCGCAATACCGAGACTTGTATTCATTGTTGTACTGCATATAATTGTTACGCTCCAACTCTCGCGATGTTTGTTTTAACAGTAATGCTATGTGAAGAAAGTATAGGTTTATCGATGAGCCGAGAGATCATTTAATAAGAAATAATCAAGTTAAAATGTTCCTGTTTGGAAGTAATAACATACACGAATTACACATTACCAATAACAAAAAACAAAAACAAAAAAACAGCGAATAGCTAACCAACAAATGAAAACATATCCAATACACAGTTCAAAAAACTCAAACTTAAACTCCTTCTCAATGATCAAATTTAATTTTTAATCTTTGAAGAACGTCCAACAGTCTTCAAAACAAAAGTTTCTCGCTTCATGTGAAGAAAAAATGCCGGTGAACGACATAAAAATACTTGAAATACTTTCCCAGCATTTAATATTAGTAAGCGTAAAATCAAGCCTGGAGCAGCACGAGACAGACATAATTTCCAATCTTGAAATTACTACAAAAAGTATTTTATAAAATAGTCACTTTAGTTTAGTCACTTTAATGGTCAGATTAGCACCTGCTTGGGTAGCACTAAGGCTGTAACAAGCACTATTTCTATGTTCCAAATATTCGCACAAAAAGATTTTAAAATAGTCAACACGGACTAGTGCCCTACATGAATGGAACATTAAATTTCTGCTCTTGGTGGCTGCCTGCCAAATAACGAGCTCTCCAAAGCTAATATATTATTGAGAAAACTCGTGCGTCTGCTAATGATTTGATGAGATTGATTCCAGTTGCATTGATTGTACTGATGTAATTAATTCCCGTTACAAAAAAATGACATAAAGAAAGTTAGAATATTTTATTGTCAGAAAATTTCGCGGAGAAAAGGTTTCGCAAACAAATTTTTCTTTTTTTACTAAAGAATAAGTAATATAAAACGAAGATTTCTCAAAAATTTCTAATTCGTAAATTTGCTAAACGACACACACTGCGTTGATTAAAAGAAATTGTGTCTGATAGTTAAGTGGTGGACTCTACCAATGCTAGGTCATCAGAAAATTCTATAATAATAAGTTCTATAAATTTTCAAGGAATGCAAACTAATTATTTTCATTCATCTTTTCTAAATTTTAGAATGTAAGGCTCAGTATTTCACCGAAAGTAAGTTATTATTGAATATTTTGCTATGAACAATAATATAGAAAAAAACAGAAAAAACGAACTCATAATTTCGGACACTACACGCTTGAACGTATAAATTTAATTTTTTAACTTTTCATCATAGTGTTGTTAACCTCATACATTCTCCACACCTATCAATCATCGACAGCTTACGGTTTTGGACCTGAAAGAGCAATAGATGGTCAAGTTGATACAATACACCACACAGTAGACAACGCAGACGAATATGCTTTTTGGAAAGCCGTGTTTCATCAACGAATGTACGTGTCGCGAGTGTACTTGATCAATCGGGGTGATTGCTGCTTTGAACGCGGTGATCATCTTAACATCACTCTCACTCTCAATTTTGGTGAAAACCAACACGACATGGTATGTGGACAAACTGGCGTTTTTCCCAAAGATGTCACCCCTGGTGTGCTATCTTTACCTTGTATAGGATTTGCAGATGAGCTGACAGTGAAAGCGACCATATATGGAAGATCAATGACCCTTGCTGAAATTGAAATCTACGGAAGCCCATGCAACTGAACTGTAACTTGGTAGACAATTCTTTGAAAGAAAACGATCATTCCATTTCAAAATCTTTAGTAGAGAGAAATGGATATTTAAGTAATTTAAAAATGATAAAGAATTAGTTTTCAATTTTTATTATTACGTTAAAAATAGACGTTAAAGTAAACAAAGAGAAAATTCTACAATAGAAGCTAAATTTAAGTAGAGGAACAGCATCCATACATGAGTATCTCTTTTCTAACAAACTTATTCAATATTGAGATAATCATGGGAATTATCATCCTCAAAATAACCAGTTAGTTAATAGTTAAAGTCTCTTAAGTTTTTACTTGAATAATTGATAGCATTTTCGCTATTAGCAAAGATGAAAATGATGCGAAGGTGATTTGTTTGTAGGCATGGATTGGAATCCCACTTCTGATAATTTACCACAAATGTAGCTGTAAAAACAATATTTGAAGTAATATTTATAATATAAATAAATAGCAATAAAGAAATAAAGAAATAAATGATTAAATAAATAAATAAATTAATTAATTAAATAAGTCAATTGTTTTATATATAAGTTGAGATCTCTATAAGTTTGGCAGGAGTGTTGAGTTGCTGGAATGCTGAAATATTCTATAAATAATTATATAAATAGCCTGCCATAAGACCGTCTCAACATATCAAATAATATATAGATATGTATTTGGGAAACCTTTACGTAATGCATCTACTTATTAATATTATTACTTTAATTGATTATTTTAAGGTAGTCCATTGGTCTTCAAGCTGCTGTGTTCAGGTTGCAGTCTACACGTTTAGGCGTGGGTTGGAATAGAACTTCAAGCAAACATTCTAAAATGCTATCTTTTGGAATGACATCTTTACCATCTTTACAAGGTCTTCCAATCATTCAAAAACATTAATCGATAATATTATTATTAGCAACCATTGTAAACATAATTCAATAATTTCTGGAAATTTTGTGGTAGGCATCAGTGATCATCTTCTCCTTCTTTGATATTTCATGAAAACAAAAACTATTATCTAATAAGTATGATCAGAAAAAATTAGACATAATTGTTGAAATTAAATTAAGAATGAAGTTTCAAAACATACACCGACATCTCCTTCCTTTGAGACATGTCCAGAATTGATGTAAAAAAACAATACACATTATATTTTTGATAATAGATAAACAAAAGATTAAA
>JAUEKX010132819.1:0-11753 GCA_031834005.1 Dendronotus venustus
CTAATGTGAAGTAGAAAAGAGAATTGCTGTCATATAGATCCAATGCTTAAGATAGCATTTTATAAGTAATAACAGTATAATCTATATACATTTACTCTGTAAAACTCATAACAAATACATGTACCTTTGTTAATCCTTCATTAATCTAGAACTTCTACCAATATATTTTCAATGTTGCACACTTTAAAGTCATAGTCATTGGGAGTGAAATGCGAAAAGGTCACGTAATTATTTTCGTGCGTGGGATTCCCTAAATTCTGCAAAAGTCAATTTTCCTCAATTTTACAATTTTGATTAATATCATTCTCGTTGTCTATTTATCTTTTTCGTGTTAATCGATCGAGATTCCCAATAGTAAATATGTATTGTACAATTATTTTTTACCATTAACTTTAAAAAGTAGATTATATTGATAATGATATTTTAGGTCCATATGGAATGATACAATGATCTTACATACACATGCATATGTTTACAACGTACGTTGTAGGCTAAAACCCCTTTTTTTGATATAATCCATTGGTTTCCATAAAGTAGGTCAAAACGTGTTAAGACAATTGTGATATGATGCTTTGTTGTTACTATTGTTTCTTTGATTCTAGGAGCAACTTTTTTATAAGATCTCTTTTTTCAACGTATCCAAAACTGCATTTCTCTAATGCATAGAGAAACGAAAACACTTCATAGGTTTTCAAAGTTTCAATTCCAATCTATTATATGATATCTGATCTGTATGTCTCTCCTCATCTCCTAATCTTCCTTTCTCTGTCAACTTTCACTTTCGTTTATCAATTTAGACACGAGAATTTTTTTAGTGGTTATTATTTTTTAGTGACTTTGATCAATTTGTTTGTGACAAAGTATCGTAAGTGTGTATGATCAATATTGCAGAGATTTGGGCTTTAGCCTGCTGGGCTACTCTGGTTTTCCCGGCTAGTTGAACATGTTTTTTGAGGTCTATACTGTCCTAGTACTTAATAACAAAGGAAAATGGACAAAACAAAATTTACAATCTTGAAGAAAATTCGTACTAATAGAAAATAATTTTTCAATTCAATTTTTTCAATTTCAATAAAACAAACTTTTTATAAAGTGTAAAATGTTATACATCCTGACTGGCATAAACATGTAAAAAGTGTTTTTAAGAAAGAATCAGTTACTTTTCTGTTAAATACAAAAAAGAATCAACACTTTGGTGCCATGGTAAACTTCCACAACTGTCACTTTATCTCAAACTCACGGCGATAAGCGCGGCCGCTTGTTTAACCACTAGTTTAAGAATGACCACCTCCTGTTGATAATAAGTTTCAAAATAAGCAGCTACTAGTTTGAAGACAAGCGGCAGCGTGTTTGTTGAAAAAGATGACTATGTTTTAATAAAATTCTGACAATTTTATTATAAAATGCAGACAATATGGATTTTTTATCATAATACCGAAGACCAGAAAAGTGTAGATAAACGGCTGCTTAGTATACATTAGATTAAGCGATAACTAGTGGGAAGAAAAAAAAAATCGCAAGATCTTTTATAAGCTATGATAGTATAATCTCATTAAGTCTCAAATTAAATGTCCGTAATAAATTTTTGAAAAAGTAGTAGTCAGAGACCTTATTGTTTGCGAAGGGACATTATTTCCCCATATTTTCATCATTCTTCATTTTAAACTGATGATGAACATAGAACGACGTTTGGTATAAATCTTTTTATTGCCTCGATAAAACATTTCTTAGTTGCCGGCTCTCATTCAGCAATATCGATTCCATTTGCTAAAGACATTAACAGATACATACCACTCTATATGTCATCAATATTGTTTTTTGAGATCATGTGCTGCATGAGGAGAGTGTAAAGAAGTGATTTCAACGGCTGTCAACATGTTCATTTGTTGTAGTTGGTGATTCCCGTGTAGTAGCTTTCGCAGAATTGGAGCAACTAATTAAATTCTTTAGAAAATTGATGTCAGAGGAACATTTACATGGAAATAGTCACAAAAAGCAGATCGAATTTGCCAGGTGAAAGAATAATTTGCAAAATACCAAAATAACACATAACATTTTCTAGGGGGAAAAGCTTGCCAAGGGCAAATTGAATGGGAGGGATTCTTAAAAATTTGTAAATGAATATTAGACAACAACCCAAAGAACAGATTTTGTCGGATATTTTCGTAAGTTTTAATTAATTTATGCTTATACAACAATCCTTTAAAAGTCAACACTTTTTTGTTAAATAAATAGTTTTAAGTATTGTTTAGTAGTATTTTTTTCACTACTACAAAAAACGACTGAAATTTAAAGATGATTTAAACAGAGGCTATTTTGTACATCCCTGAAATAAGCGACTCAATTGAGGATATATATTAGAAATCAATTTAGCAATAACCGGAACAAGCTGGATGCACATTAATCATCTTTTATAGGTATTTTTTATGCAGCAAATGAGTATTTAATTATCTTGATGATTGCATTTTCCTATCATTTTATAAAGTAAAGTCATACAAAACTAATATCGTCACAAATTATTTTTTTACGATTGAAAATGCAATCAAAGAATCAAAGTGTTGCTATTATTACGAGATTGAGTAGCTGTGAAACACTGTGCACAAAAGTGAATGTGCTTAAATTTTGAAAAAAAATTTACAGAATGATAAAATATTTATAAACTATTTTGTATAAGACAGTGAGAGTCTATTGTAAATTGAGGCCCAAAAAGTGAAAATGCTCTAATTTCAATGAATCACGGATAATAATTAATCAAACCATGCTGAATGAGAAAAATCTAAAAATTCGACCAAAATCTACCCAAAATTGATTCCCTCAAAATTTATTTTTTTCTTCAACCACAAAAACGTCTTCCTGTCAAAAATTAATTCTGCTTCAGTCTCAGAGATTTGTTTTTTTTTTTGCAAATTTTGTTATAATTGGGCTAGGAGAAAGATTTTGAATGTCTTCTGTTTTGAAAAGTTACTCCTTGGTTTCTATTTATCCATATTTTTCTATCCCAAATAAGTTCATTATTTCTCCATCCACCAAAATAGATTTTTTCTTGTCCAGCAAATTAAATTCCGCGAAATTTTGGTGCATTGGTTGATCCGCAAAAAATTTCTTCCCTTAAGGTAACTACTGTAACTACCATCAAGTTTTTTAATTCATCATGGAGTTGTTCTTTTGCTTTCGAAATAAGGCCTTGTCTAAAATTGGTACTTTTAAATCCTTTAGGTGAATCAGAAAACTTCTTGTTTGGGAAACGCGTATATTTCTGCAGACACAAGTCCAACTTTCAAATTTAACTCAAAGACGCTGTACTTGCCAAAATTATGAAAAGAAATTTCATATAGACCAAAGATTACGGAGTTCTGCCAAGTGAGGCATAATTGTTATTTTCTCAAGTGTTGGACTTTCCCGACAATGGCACTTTAAGAGTTGAATGACACAGCCTGTAAGGAATTATATAACGTCCAATGTTTCTACTGATGTCAGCTATCTGAACGTATATATACACTTTCGATGTTCTCCTTTTCTTTTGTTTTCTACGATTAAAGCAAAATCCTTCTATTAAGCTCGTTAAGTGCAAAAATTCTGGGAAAATAAGCAAAAAACAAACGAAACACCATCTATAACTCATAGAACTGTCGGAAATAGCAAAGAAAATATTCACAAGGGACAAAACGGAAAGCGAAACACGCGTTCGAAGGCGTCCGAGGAAGATTATTTACACATTACTTTGCGAATAGGCTTTTGTTAAATTTTATTAGAGAGAATTTTTTAGCTCGATTTTTTCTTTATGCTTGTTGAACCAGATTGATGACAGAAGGATGTGCTGAGACTTTTATCAAAACGCGTTACAGAAGTTTTATTGGTTTTCTGAGATACCTGAGAATTCGTTATCTGAGACACATATCACTTATATTTACAAGTTCTGTACGCAATTTATATTGACTCATTCTTGAAAGACAAGCTTTATTCGGGATTGTTAAGTTTGAGAAGTATTTCATTCGACTTGTCTACGTTTCTCCGTCAATCGTTAGCATTCCGTTGTCACCAGACTTTTTAACTTTCCTAAATAATGACTGCCCAGTCATAATAAACTAGTGAATGGTGACTCTCTAGAGTCAACATTTCCTAGGAAATAATAACTCCCCCAGTTTATTTTGACTCCCTTATTTTTCTTTTTGGATAGAACAAAGTCAGTTCAGTTACCTTTCTTAAGTGACAAAACTGCTATGAAAAACAAAACATAATATGAAGTACAGTAGATAAGAATTCTTTTCTCGAAATCCTAGAAAAGTTACAAATTGCAAGTTACAAAGTGTTTTTAAATCTCGATTATCAATTCGTGACTACATTGGAAATGTCATTAGTGTCTGCTGTGAAAAATGAAAAAAACAAAAAACAAAACATTCGAATATATTAGGAACACTGCAATGACATCAAAATATTTTCAGGGAGTTTTCAATAATCAGTTTATTTGAACTCCCCTTTGCCTTTGAACTTCTCTTTGAAAAATAAGGGGAGTTTTTTATTAACTGGGGGAGTCATTATTTACTAGGTTATTTCTGCTCTAGGGGAGTTATTATTCTCTAGTTTATTTTGATCCCGGGAGTCATCTTTCACAGAGAGTTAAGATAATGTGCTACACCGGTGGTAAGAAACTTTTCATTCGTCTGATCTTTTTTATGCACAACTTAAGGAACTTCTAGCAGGATCATTATGAAGAGGGATATTGAAGGTGAAGTGGTTGGGTTCCGGGAGTTATTTCTGTTTATAATCTAAGGAACAGTCAAAAAATATTTTAGGCACAGATTTCCTCCCTGTTTACAACACCTACTCAGGAAAAAACAAGTGTGGCTCAAACAAGTCAAAGTACGACAAGAACTTACAATTACAAGTTCATTTAACATTTAAAATAATTGTAAATAACAAAATCACATCTGGCCTCAGCTGAAAGTTAGACGTTCTTATAAGAAATGTTTTACTAAAACCTTCACTTTCTATTCATTTCTTAATTTTGTCTTTCATAAGAAACTTTTACTGTAAATCACCCGATGAATATTGAGTAACACTCTAAGGTGTTTTTAATTTGATTTTTTAATGGTCGTGTTTGCGGTTTTTAATTGTTTTGTTAGATACAGCAGTCATTAAGTTTTTACAAATTATTTGTTCGTCCCAACAGAAAAAAAGTAGACATTCTAGAATAATAGTATACGCTTCCTACACTTGCGGTTAAATTTTATTTGAAAGAGTTGGTTGATCAGAGTGAGGTAGAAAACGTGTCGCTCATAGGTCAAGATAGGTCAATCCCACAAAATATCTAATTATCATTAATTAGGCTTTTTCTCATCAGTAGTTTGGGTCGTCCCGTACGTGGCGAAACTCTTACCATTCCATATACCTATTCTCATCCCCAGGGCTCTTTTCATCTGGACTGCTCAAGAAAGTAATAATAAGAGAGATGAAATCAAAAATTTGAGGCTATTTTGGCCATACACAACCGCAGAACTTCTTTCTTGTAACCAAAATTTAATTAAGTAGTTAATGGCGATTTGACATTTTAGCGATCAATAATCGCATTCTGTTGGGCCGGCTGGGAAAGCGATTACGTAATGTTTTTAATGTTTCAACCTGATCAACATAAAACTACCTTTCCACTTGTTTCAAAAAATTTGAAGTGATCGGATACAAATATAACTAAACAATATAACGCCAAACCCTTCGCTAAAATTCGAAAAGAAAAACGCGAAAAGTCATTGTAATTAATTTGTATGGTTTTCCCTATGTTTTTATGAGTATTAATTTTGCGGATACAACTTTTCGTGGTTTTTCTTCTCTTTTTGATGATGTAATTATCCAAATCTAATTGGAAATAAAACGTTTACTTTGTAAACTGTTATTTTTTCTTAAAAATCCATATCTTGGTGTAAACTACTTTTTGGTACACATTGTACAGCATTGACTGATTATATCCCAATATTTGCAAATGTGCAACAGTAGAAAAAAGAATTGCTGTCATATAGATCCAACGCTTAAGATAACATTTTGTAAGTTTTAATGGACATGGTTTAGCCCTTCAGAAAAGTATGACATTGGCAAGGAAAGAAATATAAACAGTGGCGTGCCTAGAGGACATGTGTAGGAGAGCAAAATGAAAATTATCTGTTGAGGTACACGATCAATTGTTTTTCACTCTCCTTCAGATAGGAAAATTGTGCTGTGCGTTTATAGGTTTACATTTTTTAACAATCGCCTTCTTAAAGAAAACAAAAGAAAACATAATAAAGATTAACAGTATAATCTCTATATACAATTACTCTTTAAAACTCATTTACAAATACATGCTCCTTTGTTAATTCTTCATTGATCTAGAACTTCTACCAATATAATTTCAATGTTGCACACTTTGAAGTCATAGTCATTGAGAGTGAAATGCGACAAGGCGACATAATTATTTTCGTGCGTGGGGTTCCCTTAATTCTGCAAAAGTCAATTTTCCTCAATTTTACAATTTTGATTAATATCATTCTCGTTGTCTATTTATCTTTTTCGTGTTAATCGATCGAGATTCCCAATAGTAAATATGTATTGTACAGTTTTATTTGTGATTACCATTAACTGTAAAAAGTAGATTATATTGATAATGATATTTTAGGTCCACATGGAATGATACAATGATCTTATTTACACATGCATATGTTTGCAACGTACGTATTGTAAGTTGTAGGCTAAAACCCTTTATTTTGATAAGATTCATTGGTTTACATAAAGTAGGTCAAAACGTGTTAAGACAATTGTGATATGATGCTTTGTTGTTGCTATTGTTTCTTTGATTCCAGGAGCAACTTTTTTTACAAGATTTCTTTTTTCATCTGAGGATTTCGTGTCCAAAACCGGATTTCTCTGATGCATAGAGAAACGAAACACGTCATAGGTTGTCAAAGTTTCAAGCCCAATCTATTATATATGATATCTGTACGTCTCTCCTCATCTCCTGATCTACCTTTCTCTGGCACTACAATTTTCATTTTCGTTTTTACAATTTAGACACGAGAATATTTTTAGTGGCTATTATTTTTTAGTGACTTTGACCACTTTGTCTGTGACAAAGTGTCGTAAAGTGTGCATGATCATTATTAAATATTATTATAATACATTATTCAATTATTGGGAACTATTTTTGTTGATATTATTCTCCCATGTAGCGCTTTGGCCAGTCACGTTATTATTCTAAATACACCTCTGATGCACAGCTAGTACATAATGTTAAAAACCCATCATTAAAATGTTGTTTCAATGTTTTGCCGGCATGTAGTAAATTGCACATACAACGTCGGGCGTTTCATAATAACTATTGGAATAAGATTCCACAACTTTCTTTTTCAAGAAAATTCAAATTTGTTTGCCAATGTTTCCTAAGAATTTTAGAACTAAATTTCTGGGCACTGGCAATAAATAATTATCACTCTGTTATCTCCAAGTTTGGTGCTGGAATGACAATTTGAAAAGCTTTGCATTAGAATTCCATTAAACATTTGAACTGTTGTCCCAATAAAACATTTTTAATTTTTGTAGTAACATCATGGGATACAGGCTAGTGACGAAGAAAGCATATACACAAATAGATAAACTAAAAAAAACAACTATTATATAGTCCCTAAGGAGTCATCAATTATTTAAAAAAAAAAGGAATTTACTGTTGTATTGCATATGAATGCTTTTTTTTTTGTTTTCTTTATACTCATTCAAGAACACTTTAAGCGCAATCAATCACAATCATTTTTTTCTTCATTAGGTAAATTCAAGGGTATTAAGAGCAGACAATTATCAGCAGTCGAATGCCATATTAAAACCAATCAACTACTATATGGGGGAGTCAGGCTACTCATTCAACTTTCATTTGAATTTTCACACATCACATCATATTTTCCCAAGCCAATAGATGACGTTGTCACGCCATTTTACTGTTCTCTATTAGCTAGTTATATCAATTGAAGATGTTGGTGAGAAAGAGAGACGCATATTGATGTCTATCCAAGAATAGAAGAATTAGAAAGATACAAACTGATTTTGAATCAAATAGTAAATGTAAAGACTTAGTACGTTTATTATTATTGGAAAATTATTTTGGTACTCCTGTATGAGGGGTTGATATCAGCAAAAAAGAAATAATCAATTGTTTTGTTTGTTAATCAAGCGTGTGTTTATATTTATTTTCTAGTGTCATAATGACTATTACTTTATAACGAGTATTACTTGTGCATAAATGAGTTAAGATTTAAGAACACAATAAAGACATGAATATCACATGTCGTAAATAACTTATGGTAAGGTAGAATAATAATTTCTTAAAATGAAAATCCTAAAAACTGAAAATAATGTGCGTGTTTTGTTGAACATTTGTTTCTCGGAATTAAATCTGAATTTACGCGGTTGTTATAGTTTTTGTTTGTTTCTGTTTATCGCTTTCGTCGTTCTCGTCGTCGTTCTCGTTTCTCCTCTCGCTCCTGTCTTCTCATTTGGCGCCATGACAGTTTCTTGGGTTTGCCGGATTCGTCCGTGGTAACCGCTGCGGTAGGGTCGGACGGGCTGATTATTGCTCTTGTACGTCGCAAATGTTGATACTGAAAGAGAAGCATGCAGAAGTAGTTGTTATATTCCAGATAGGCTTGGTATCTCTAGCTTTTCTCTATCTTTTGATAACAATTAAAATACTACAGTCAAATCTCCAATTAGCGGACAATATTTTTTGCACCAAAGAACAAAAATGGCCTTTTTTTCTCTCCGATTAGTGGACAGTGAAAAAAAAATTAAAAGTGAAAAAAAAAATAGACGAAATGAATAGTTTCTCTAACATTTATTTCAGACATAAATGACAACTTTTGTCCCTACAACATTTTTCAATTCGTTAATTTTCTTGGTCAACCAATTTATGAATTTTTTTCGTTCTAATGTTTTGATTTCGAATGTTTCTATAATGAATGTTTGTGTGTCAATTTTCTTGAATAGAAAAGTTGGCGTTGATTTAGCATCATGGCTCCTGTTAACCTGAAGAATGTCTAACATTAGATGAAAAAATAAAAATTTTAGATGACAATAAAAAGAAAAAGATGAGTTTCAGAGACATTTCTAAAAAAGTTTTGTTAATTGTTATCATTTTGTAAATATCACGTTGTCATTCGTTGTAGAAAAAAAGTTGTGTGCGTTAAAGTTTACCTTTTCTTTCATTTTCCAAGTCTAAGTTAAACCCACTGCTATAAAATTACCCATAATATACATTTCATATACAAAAATCGGTTTATTATCAAATTTGGGGCTTAAAATGTGAAACTTTCCAAAAGGCGGACACTTCCAATTAGCGGACACTTTGGCCATACACCGATGGTGTCCGCTAATTGGAGATTTGACTGTACAGTATTATATAATAATAATAATAAAATTTCGTTTTGAAGGCATTTTAATTCAACAAACTTTTTGTTAATTTGTCACCAATAGCAATAAAGCTGTTATTATTACTACTTGGAATGGAAACATGGAAATCATTAAAATGGAAATCAGTGACCCAATGCAATAATTCTATCAGTCTCAGAACCACCCTGATGTATTTATATATTCTTTATACTTTTTTACATAACATAATTTTTAATTATCCAATGAGATTAGCTGACTTTCTGAGTCCCTTTGAAATACCCGCCAAACCAAGAAAAAATTTTTCTCCTGTAAAACTTATATTTAAGCTCATATAAAAAGTATCCGGTTATCCACTTTTTAAGCACTCAATCTGATTACAAGACATATATGATATGATATAAATGATTCATCATTTTGCAGAAAACTTATTTTTATCTCCAAATATTTTGCAATCTTTGTCCAATTAAATCTTTTAAACCTTAAACCTACCAGACATTAATTTTCACAGAAATGGGTATTCTTTTTGCAAGTTTTCATGGATATGGTAATACTTTCCAAAAGATTTCGAAGAGAAAAAAAAATTAAATTAAATCAAACAATAAATGCGAAATCAATGTGAGCACAAATATCTTTTCCCACTAATGAAAGATAGACATAGACGCAAACGCACACACTCACCAAATCTCTAAATTGAAAAAACAAAAGTGCACAAGCATGTGCCTAATTCAAACAAAATACTTATCAAAACCAACACGAAATCAAACAACGAGGTATTACTAGGAAACTGCCATGCTGTTATAAAAACACGATAGAAATGTCGAAATTAATTATTACAATCGGTGATGGAGAACATGTATGAATGAATTTACGAGTATTTCAATAAAAATTACTCTCTACCGTTGGTGTTTACCATAGTCATAGACACGCCTAATACTACGTTTTGGTATAATGTACAGGGTGACTACAAAAAACGTTTCTGCCCAAAAGACCATTTATAAAGTGTAGTTAATAAATACAACTGAGAGATATTTTGCTCACTATTTTGCATCTCAAATTCAAAGTATTTGGATACATGGTACATTAAAAGAGGTATATGCATGGCAATTACCACACAATCTCGGGCTAGTCATTTATAATCTTCTTTACCTGATGGGGTGAGTAGAAAGAAATGTAGAATTCAGTCCAACCACCAGTTCGTACACGCACTAAATCGTACTGCTCAGGGTTCACCAATGCTCCGTGATAAGTACTTTGGTCTGCACATGTAACTGAATGAAACAAGAGAGAGTGTATAGTTATGAATGTTGCCAATCAGCACACAACGTTTTAATGATGTTATATGAACGTTTCAATGATGTTATATGAACGTTAAAAGGACGTCAAATTGTTGAAACGACGTTGTAACAAAGTCGTGTTTCATCTTCATGGTTGCTTTTACTTTTCCCCTTCTTGGGCTTCAAGGCTAAATTTTGAAGTTGTAAAACCATACTTGTTTATATATGGTAAAATATCAAACGCCTTGTTTTGTTTAAGAGCTGCTACATCGAAAAATTCCCCATTTATAATAAAGAAAAATCTCAGCGTTAATAGAGGACATCTATAGAAGAAAAGCGTTTTAGTGAGTCGTTACTCTATTTTTAGATTGAGCAGATATGTATTTCGAATTGGTAGCAAGGGCTGAAAAAGGAATCAAATCAGCTTAATGATTCTGCAAAGCCGGCTTATGACCGAAAAGCAGGTTTAGGATGTAGAAGTCATTTGAAAGGTAAAATGTTTATTTAAGAAGGATTGGTTATACTCGTCAAGTTTCAATTTAAGTAAATCAGAACAAACATTATTACGTACGTCGTTCCAACGTCATTCCAACGTCTTCGGTTGGCTGTGATATAAGGTTCTGATTTATGGTGAATTTTAAACGAAAGAAAACAAATTTTCTACTTACTAGTCATAATATTTCCACCGAGATTCCTCTCCTGGTTAGCGTAATGTTTCATGAAGTCGAACAGGTTCTTCTCGTCGGTTCCTTCGGCGATGGTCAAGTCGATTTCGCACCCGTTCGAATATTTTGTCTCTAGTTCCTCTATATTGAAATACTCCATCATTCTGTTTATTAGGAAGAAGGGATATGTGATAATGTATGAAACGACAAAATCTCACTCAGAAAGGTCTGGAAAATAATTTAATAGTCGTTATCAAGGATTACTACAATAAATGCATTTGAAAATCTCTAAGGGAATTAAAAACGTATCTCTCTTCAAAGGTGTAACTAGAGATTCGGGAAACATATGGAAAGGAGAGTGAAAAACATTTATCTTTGAGTGTTTCTCAACAGATAATCTTGTTTGTTTTGCTCT
>JAUEKX010133151.1:0-39374 GCA_031834005.1 Dendronotus venustus
TTTTTGTTTATACCAAGGCAAGTTTATTATACTCTATTTTATGAGTTTCTCTCTGTTATTTGTTGTTGTTTGTCGTTCTACCGATAATAGGTCCCACCGATAATAGGTGCCCCTACCTTATAAATGTTAAAAATATGGTAAATCCACAGTAATGATAAAAAAAACTATATGAATCTACATAAGAAACTTTGAAAATTTTGTGTTTAATTCAACCGAACAGTCTTTCAATTCAAAAAAAGTTAATCGCAAGGTCCCTGGATGATATTAGTTTGTTAAAACTTGGAATCTTCTTGGATTTATTATATATGCATAGTTATTGTAACTAGGTTCCGTAAATCCAACGTTAAATAAAGTGAAAATAAAAAAATTAAAATTAAAGCTTTAGAACCTTAGGTTTCTTATGAAAAACATGTATCGGTATGTTGAAATATATGATATATAACTGAAAACATTTTGTTTCAATAAAACAAATTTATCTAATTGTGAATTCAGAAGAGAAATGTTTGACATTTATTATAACTTCATTTATATATATGCAAAATGTACAAGACAAGACAAAGAAAGGAAATCTCTTGAAGTTTTCTTTGTTATGCATATTTGTTAAAAGAAAATTTTAAAAGGATTACATTTTTTGCATGAGAAAAAAATAAATAAATTAGTAGATTTCGCTAACAAAATCTTGAAACCAAGATCAATCATAACAGACAAGTGTAAAGCTATGACATCTGTTAATTGTCTGAAAAGTGGCACTTAAAGGGTTAAAATCTTAATTTTGGTGGTATATTTTTTTCAGAAATGACAGTTTTGAGCATAATTTCATCTTAATTTTTGTGAATTTTTTCTCTCTCTGATGTCTGGATAATGACAATGAAGTTATAAGTTAACTAGATCTTATGAGAACAAAAAGCCCTCAACAAATTCAAAAGCTGATGCTCTAAGAAAGAAATATAATTGTATACAATTTATTATTCATGAGAAAAATCAAGGGCATTAGAAGCTCTCAATGAATAGAGCTAAAATATATTAAAATCATTATTGTCAATATTGAAATTACAGTTAAAATTTACCTTCCGTTTTTTTTTGGACTTTTTCTCCGCCATCTTGCTTGCAATGTGTTTTTTAAAGGTCAGACAAAACGGCCCCTGAATATACCATCAACCACAACTACGAAACGGCCCTATTCTGAACAGGGGGTTCATATATTTGTAAATTCAGATAATCCAGTATTAGTCGAGATTAAAATAATTTCAGCATCCTGTCAAGCCAACATAGTTTTATTATATCTTTTTCATAAAATAGAATAAATTACTTTTTACATTAGATACAACAACATACAAAGTAAGTGCAGAGTTTTGGCTTCCCTGAAACGCGCAGGGCCTCAACGTATAGAAAGAAAACTTTTCAACTAAATAAACAAAACGAAGGACTTTTTCATCTGGGTTGATTTGATATTAGTGAGAAAATTGGAAATCTTCTTTTACAAGCTTCATTTATCCAAGAATTACAATCTATTTCGTTGGTTAGAGAATCTCAAGATGCCAAGATCGAAAGACCTACGAATTGCTGTCGTATGCAGTAGTAATATGAACAGAAGTATGGAAGCACATAGCTTTTTGAGGTGATTTGATTTTCACAACATCTAGCTAAACTTTTGGTCAAATTTTTCCAGAAGAAAAAGATTTTGATGGATAGATTTTGCTACAACACTCTGTTCTCAGTGATTATTTTTTACCCAGCACTCTAGTTTTGCAATATATTGTTATTGTAAATGTCATTTATTATATTTGAATGTTTCGTTAAGCTACCTAGCTTTTGTCAGGAACTCTATCTATACTCTCAAAATATATATATTCCATATATTTATTTATTGAAGGGGGAAGATTATTTGACTTTTAATAAAGACATGGTATTTTAACTGGTTTAGTTAATCAAACCTACATTTTCATGACCTAGTTTTACAATTTTTATGTTTAACTTTAACATCATTTATAGCAAGTGTGAATGATGTTGGTATAGATTTTTTTAAATGTTACTATGTTAATCGTTACTCTCTTTTAGTAAGCGAGGATTCAATGTTAAATCGTATGGGACTGGTAGCCATGTAAAGCTACCAGGTCCTTCTGCTGACAGACCAAATGTTTATCCCTTTTCTACACCTTATGATCACATGCTCAAAGATCTATTACGGAAAGATGCTCATCTGTATCCATTCACACTTATTATTTTTATTCGCAAAAAGGCTTTAGATATTACAGTCAGAAGGATCAGTTAATTAGAATTTAAACTACACAAGTATAAGTATGCATATATATGTTAATTTGTTTTTAGGACACTAGTAATTTTTACCTCTTTTTACATGCTAATCCCAGGCATATTTATACTGGTTGAGTTAAATTCTATTATATTTAGAGTGTCAAGTATATGTATAATTAAAAGATAAAAGTGTAGTGGTTTCTTTTCAGTTAATTTCGGTAGGTCTTAAATGCATTTTATAACTTCAAATTCATAATAGTTCATAATAATAACACAACTTTGTTTATTTTAATTAAATACCATTAGTAGTTAATAGTTAAAGTTGCTATCTTATATGTTATTTCTACATACTTTTAGTTCTACTTTAAGAAAGTAGATAGATGTTTTGTGACTTGTATTTTATAGCCTGCAATTTTTCTTTTGCAAACTTTGATTTGGTAATGAAAGATGGTTCTGAAACTTCAACATGGATTTTAACATTTTCAAGGTAAGAGTCTTATAATTATAAAATCCTGTTTTTAAATAAAAAATTCTTCTGTTTCCTTTATTTCTGTCTAACTATTATAAAGACATATTAGCGGGACATTTATCTTCAGGTTGATCTGAAGAGTATATATTATTTGAAATATATGTTATGAACGTAAATCAATTTTTTTATTGCCTATTATGTATATATTATCCCTTAGTTTTTACCCGTCTCTGTATTTCTATTTTTTCTTGACAGTTTTAGCTAAATTTCATACATTTTGGTTTTTTTTTCCCACTAAATATATGTATATGTAGAACTTGTACATTATATTGAATAATTTTAAAAGATTTTAGATATATAAGTAGAGTACCAAAAATTGCTTTCTTTGATATGAACATTATTTTATGTTATTTTATTTCCTGAAGTTTCCTAATCTTTGTTTGTCTAAAGTTTGAAATCGTTTTTTATGTGTTTTTGTTCAAAGATTTTTTGGTCCATTATTTATGTGCGTTCAAAATATATTTTTTACAGTGAACTTGGTTAATATTATTCTATGTTACGAAAACAATTTAAATTGAGCCTAACTTAACATGTTTTTTTTTAGTTCTCATCTTTACCTCTTGGGAATTCTCTCAAATGCACGAAATTATCGAAGTTACTTCTTTCTTTATTTAGATATTTCCCCGCTTTCTTTGGAAATTTTTGTTAAATATTTATCTATTTATTCTGAATCTGTAAAATTCGCCTTAAAATTATGCATGAATTGACAATAACAGATGAATTTTATTACGTTTTTTATAAGAAGTTTAAATGAATTGTATTCAAGTTTTACGTTTTTAAACATTAAGTCTGGAGTTCTTGAATTTTGCCGAACGTAAGCCTTATTTTTTATAGACAACTGATTGATTCATTATGAAATCGTATATACGATATGCTTTTTTTCTGTTTTGATCTTTCCAACTGCGCATGGCTAAAAAATTAGATTAAATTAAAAATTTAAGGTTTCCTCTCTTTTCAATCAAGGGTTTACGAATAACTATTTTGGAGCATCTTAAAAATTGTGAATTAAAAATTCTTAGCTAGATATTAGTGAGGCTAAGCAAGACAAATATTGTTATAGTTTCCTAAAAAAAAGGTCAAATTTTTACCTGATATTCCTATAACATTTATAAATTAAACTCTAAAACAACTATACCACAAAAATACGCCAATTCCAGTTCCGTGTGTCTATATTTACTTTATACTCTCCTAACATTTTATTGTCATAAGGTGGCAACAAAATCATGGTAGTACGATAATAAGATCCTTAGGGAAGAACAATAGTTTTTCTAACTGTGTCGATAACAGCAAAGCGTTATAAGTGTATAATAAACTTGCTTGTTGGATTATTAAAAGTTATGGAAAATTTTGTTTGAATATGTTTACACCGTATAAAGTAAATATGGACACACTGTACAAATAAATAAATATGTGCTCGCATCCCTGATTACCATATGCATATATACACGATTTTTTTACATGCAACTTACGGTTTTGACCGGTACTCAAATTGCTTTATTTTAAAGACTAAATCGGTACCTGGTAAGTTGTTTAACTAATTACTTAAGTCTAGAAAGGAGTATCAAAGGATCTATGATAAGAATTTTATTTTTGTTCATATCTTGAGTAAAACAAAAACAAATCATATTATACATTATAATGACCTGTTGTCAATGAGATTTAATGTAACTAGTAAGCTAAGATCAATTTTTTTTCCAGTTGCTTATTTCAATAACCGACTAAGTTCAGAATAAGTAGGACAGCAACATCTGCGAAGGAGAATGAAAATAAATGTATCTTGTAGTGTTTCTTAGATCATCTTTTTTGTTCTCCTACGCATGTGTTTGCAGCATTCTAGATCCAACATTGGAGTTGATTAACAAATAAAACAATTGGTACTGTTGCTTTTAAGAGTTCTTTATTAAGAATTGTTTATATCATGTAGGAAGTCTAATAAATGCTGTTTATGGTCAGGAAAATTAGAAAATTTCTGTTTAATACCCTTTTGTATTTTTTCCTATCAAATAGGCTGTGATCATTCTAGTTTTATTCTTAGCGAAGGATTTATTTCCGCTTGTTATTCTTATAAATATTATTCCTATGAAGAAAAAAAAAATCTCTATCAAAAGAGTGATTCAGAAAAATGATTGTTGAAATAATAGATTATTTTGTTTTTAACAAGAAATGGTTTTTTTGTAAGCAACTCAGATTTCAGTACAGAGTTCTCTTTTTTCTGAATCTATCAAATAAGCAATTGAAAAAAGGTTATATGAATCTTAGTTTACTCATCATATTAAGTCGAATTGACAACATGTCATATCATACATAAAAACAGCTTTATTTAAGGGTCCCTTGTTTGAGCTATGTTTTGAAAAAACTAGTAATAAGATTCTTATCAATGCATTCTTGTTCCTTTGATATTCCTTTCCTATCTTAAAAGATAAAAGCCACTAGCTAAGCCTTGAGTACTGATTTAATCTTCAAAATTGAGTTCTGGCAAAATCCCAAGTTTCTTAAGAAATCTTACAATATCGATGTAATAATAAATTTTTACTAAATAGACAAAATGTTATGATTGATGATGACGAAAGTAAATAAGTCTTTGTTGTAATTAGGTTACTATGGATATACACTTAAGAAACCTTAGCAACGAATTACTTCCTCTTTAGAAATTGTATTCAAAGGCAAAGCTTTATAAAGAGCTATAAACTTTGTCCAACATGATGTAGCTTTTTTCTATATCCAAGCGTTCTTATTAGCTTTTGGCCTGTTTTCAAAGATAACGTTTCTCTATATTATTTGACATTTTCTTCAATTTAAGTAGTAGTAATTTTCTTGTCAATTCGTTCTTTGAAATTATAAAATGTTTTATTAGTTGCATTTTGGCTTTAACGCAATTATGAAAATAATTTATTAATTAAACTACAATTTAATATCGTAAAAATATGCGAAATTTCAGACATTAAAGTATAAAAGGACCAAAAAATATTGCAAATCTTTGATAATCACATACTTAACATGATGATGACGACATATTTAAGACCATAACAATTTAACATTGCTTGATTAGACAACAAGTTTAATGAAGATTCTGGTGATCTTATCATTCAAAAAAACTTTTATGGTTTTTAACAACTTACGTTTATTATAAGAAACCTTAGAATTTTTTTCCTTTTTAATTTTCACTTCTATCGTTTAATTTCTCTTGTAGGTATAACGTATTTCATGACAAGCTGTTTTAACTTTTTAGTCTGAAACGTAAATTTGAGCCTTTTATGTTAAATTATGTTATATTATGTTAAATTCATTAAGAAAACTTCAACCAATTATAATCCTAATATACATAGTAGATAAACAAACATTCTAAAAATAACGCCTTTGTTAATTGCGTAATTACTGTGCAACTTTGTAAATAGGAAAAGCAGTTATTTTTTCAGTTAAAATAATTCAAAAAATATGAATTAAAATTCAAGGAAAATAAACCATATAGAGCTGAGCAACAGTTTCACATTTCTTATAAGCACTTTATTTATAAGAAGCTCGTGAATACTTTATTTTACGAGAGTTCATTAAGCCCGTTACTGATATTTTCACAGGCTAATAGTGTTTTTCCTAAATGCTACTGATATTTTTATTGTAGTATGTATTACACGTTCATTACATATCTTTTTATAAGAACACAAGGCTCAGATTTTTGCTTTAAAAACAATGGATATATTGTTTTAAAGAATAGAAAAGTTAGCCTGTTCCCAGCTTGTTTACCGTGTTAATACTGCCATTATTTCAGAAATTCAACTTTTTTGAGCAGTTGATTGACATTGAGAACTATAAGTGGTTATAACAAATGGAAATATAACCATTCAATTTTAGCATCGTTGATTTCCTTGGAACCGATTGGAAGTAATGTACACATGTTTTGGTTCTTATAAAAGAAGTGCTTATAAAAAATTAATTTCGATAATCAATCAACTCTCCATAATCGATTCCCTTTGAGAATTGTGTAGACGGACTGGAAATAATGAATCAATTTCTTAGTTCTTATAAATAAAGTGCTTCCTAATTACGAAGTTATTCTTAAAGAGTATCATTATTTCGACCAATTCGTCAGCAGTTTTGCACATGTTACCATAGATAATTAATTCTTCGTTAAAGTATGTATATAATCAGAGGCGTAGTCATAGAGGGGGCGACCGCGCCCCAAAAAAATGTTTGCCTGAAAAAAGGTCTGCATTTTTCTAAAGAACATTTTCAGACAAAAGGTTATTTCTCATTTATTTCTTCGTTCTAATACTTTTCTTCGTAACTTCCGTTTTGGAAAAAAAATTAGCTAAAAGGTCCACTTTTTTTTCGATTTCGCCCCACCAGACAAAATATGTGACTACGCCTCTGATAATGTATGTTATCGCAAAATTACGAGTTATAATTAAGAAACATAAATCAAGTTTGTTAATTACTAAAATGGTATACCCAATTATATGTTCAATAATATTTACGTAGATTTTTTATTTTGTTGAAAAAACTAGGTTCGCTGATTATAAATTATGTTTAAAGTCCTTTTTACAGGCAACTGACAATATAATAACATCACATCTGAAACACAAGAGGACGACGAAAAAGGAAAAAAAAAAATCAATGCTTGTATTCGCAACGGGGAAGAAAGATTCAGAAGAATTGCATTTACTTGGAAGAATATAATATTGTTTTATTTATAACAAACAAACCATTGGAAAAATATGGAATTTTATAACTTGTATTTAAATTAATGAAATAAATTTTTAAATATTTGAATTTAATATGAAAAACAAAATTGATAGGTAATTTTGAATGTTACTACTGAAAAGAATTTTGAAGATTTTCGGATTTTAAGCAAAAATGATGCAACTCGAAATTCTTATTGTAGTTTGTTTTTTCAAGCAATTTCTTAATTTTTACGCAGTTGTTAATAGATTTATTAAGCTATGTTTCAGTTGTTGTCCGAAAAATAGAGAATCCACGAAAAGTAATATTTTATTAGGAATTGAGCACTTTTCATTCATAGCTAGCTGCGCTAAAGTTAATATACATAGGGTTCAATTTAATTCTCAATATAAAGTTTATGAATGAAGAATCATCAAATCTAATCGGAGGAGTGGAATCGCATCAAGTGGCAGTGTTTTATAATTAGTGGTTTATATTTTGCAGACCGGTCTGTATAATGCACAAAAGGCATTGAACGTGAAAACCGCGATAAGAATTTATTTTGGTATATAATCAATTCAATGTCAATGATGTTCTGGAATTTAAGAGTTTAAAGCATGCATGATGGTTGATGGATACCATTTTCTATTTTTGGCAAGAAATTCTTCGTTTAACTTTCTACGTTAATGTTTCGCTACCGAACAATTTTATAATGGGTTTTGTGGTTGACAAAAGGCTTTTCGAATGAATTTAATTCCAGATCGCAACGCAGTGGAGATCGTATTTCAAATCAGTAATCTTGATACAAGATTTTCTCAGTTTTGAATACCTTGTAAATATGCACGAAAGTTAAAAATGAAATTTATCCAATTTTGAAGAATCTCACAATGAATGAGTAGAGAATGGCTGAAACAGATGACGGTAATATTTATTAGCATTATTCATTTTCTAGATCAGTTAGTCCCAAAGAGTAAAAGTTCTTTAATTGCGATGAAATTTGGTACGGTGATTATTAAAATCATGCATGTTGTGGCAATTTTATTTTTCTCAAATCCATTGATGTCTGTCAATTTTTAGGCCTTTTTTTTGTCGAATTTGAAATTGGCGACTTTTGTAGAATTTTTCTCAAATTTATTTTACAACTGTAGTTATGGGTCAGCTGAAAATTTTCGACAAAAGTCGACGGGCGCCATTTTTTCTCAAATTTACACCTATTTTTGGGTCAAAAAGTACTCTCTGAAGGCTCATGTTTTGTCCGTAAAAGTTTGTGCACTTTCTTTATGAAAATTTGTTTACATAAAGGTATTGCTTAACTACTTTAGGAAATAATAATTTTTGTGGATACAGTTTTCATTTTTATTAAAAATAAATTGATAAAAGAATTCATGCTTAGGATATGAAAACTTATATTTAGCATTGATTCGGAGACGTTAAAAATTGGGAATCTCCGTCAAGAAAACGAATTGCAAGACTATTATATATCGCCTTTTTGGAACATTCTTCTTTTGTAAATGTTATCCAAAATGATGTGTTTAGCAGGATTTTTTCGATTCTATAAATTATGTCCGTCATTGTGAAGGTTATTCGTGGTACAATACATCAACGACGATATTAAACAGAAATGGAACTGAACTTGCGTGACAAAACTCAAAGGAAGTAGTTTTTAGCAGCAACGAGGTACGAATTCAATAAACAAGAATGACACTAACTTTAATCGTAGAAACTTTCGCGAACTTTTCCGCGTTAATGTTTATCTCTATCAAAAACAAAAATTTGCAGCGAAAGTTAATCCAGTGGAAACTTTTTTCTCAAAACTTCACCATATGTAGTTTGTCACCACAAAGTTCAGACGAGTTTTTTTACAAGTTCCTACTTTACTGTGAATGAATTCCGGACGCAACTGCTTAATATTTCTTTTGTTTCTTTATAATAATTTTTTTAATAAAAAATTGCGGTATTTAGATCTTTTTATTTTTCTGCTTTTATTTTTCAATTATAACTATTAAAATCAAAATTTTGATTTCGTGAAAATTTCTGCGATCAAAATAATGGTTTCATAAATAATACTTTGTAGACCACGTACATGATTTTTTTAAAAGCAAACTTCTTATAAGCAGCAGTACTCAGATTCAGAAAAAAAAGTTAAACTCCAGTCAATCTTCAAAATTGATGACCTCAAATAACTGCGGAATTCGCGGAAAATTGTTTTAGTGATTAAATTTTTTATTTGTGAATTGGCGAATGATCTTTGACAAAAAAATATCTGAAAATTCTAATTTCGCGATTCGAGGTCAGTTTCATAAATTTTTAAAATCGCTAAAATTTCTTACCTATTTGTACGGGTTTGCGTAAATTAATTTCAACATTTAGAGAAAGTTATTTTTTAATCGATCTTTCGCTGTTTTTACGCAAATAGGTTATTTTAAATACATTTTGGTGGGAACTTCGTGGGTTGCATTCACCAAATGTTCCTGAGAATAGAAAATCTTTACCAACTGCGATTTATCACTTATTATTATCCAAGGGAAAGAATGTGTATGTAATCTGCGATTGTCGATGAAATTTTATGGTAAAGCTTCTAAAGTTCAGTAGAAGTCAGGAAGTCGTTAATTCATTCCAAAGAGGATTTTTGTTAATTCGATAATCTCTTTACCAAAGACTCCAACTGACGTATTTTATGCGATTCAAAAGCAACCAGTGAAGGTTTTCTACAAATTATATGTTCTACAGATATCAGAAAGCTATACAATTCTGGAGGATTTCTCCATGGTGTTTCCGAGATATGATATTTGATTTTGGAGCATATTTTGAAGGTAATATGATTAAAAGGCCATCCTGATCCATCAAGAACAAACCAGAGCTTTGTTTTAAATTCTCCTCTAAAACAAGAAGCATCACCATCTAATCAAAGTTCTTACCATGTCCAAAGAAACTATATATTGAATTAATGTTGAACGAGCTCAAAATAAAGAGCTGTTGGCTTTACAATGGTCATTCATTTGCCTTTTACGCAATATGCTTTTAAAGAAAGAAACGCGGTTAGGTCAAATGTTGCTTTTGTTCTTCCATAACAAACGAATCAGAGGTGTTTAACACTCGTTGTTTAATTGAGTAGTTGTGCAAGAGAGAGTGATGAGTGGGTGGGGTAGGGTTGGGGTTTGCTTTTTGGTCCAGAGAGCAAATGCACATTTCTTTTATAAAAAAACACTTGGCTGGAAATCATAGAAAACAAGAAGAATTTTATTTTATAATATTTTTTTCTAAGTTACAATGTAAAGGTCAAAGGCCTTTTGAAATAAAGAATCTTTTTTATATAAGAATATTCATTTCCGCTCATCTAGTCCTGGGAAATAAAATAAAAAGGTAATAAAATGAGTAGCCAACCAATGCTATCTGAAAATCGATATTGATACCAGATGCGATATGAACAATATGGTTAAATAGATTTCTTTTGAAACAAAAGTCTTGATAAAGAATCTAAAAAAATGTGTCTTCTCAAAAGCATACTCGGAGACAAAAATATCTGAGGAGGAGAGCGAAAAAATAATTATCTTGTAGTGTTTTTCAGATATTAGTTGTCCTTCTCTCCTACGCGTGTGTTTGCCGATCCTCTAGACTCTCCTGTGCACTAAAATTTCTTTGGAAGTCAGTTTCAAAGTGAAGTGTTAGAATTTAGAAATACAGTATGAAAGTAAAGTGAGTTTTTTTGTAGGTCATTATTATATGTTTACTGTATGTATTTAACGTTTTTGCCTTTCCAAATTGTTCCTTAACTCCTGATATAATAAAAAAAAAAAATGAAAACTACAGATACAAACAAAATGGTGTACTACACATGCTAGATCGTAATCGAAGGATCAAGAAATTCCCGCAACGATTCCAAGACGAACGCGAAGAGGAATTCGATGTCGTAATTACGGCTGAAGAGAGGGTTTACGACCAACTTGTTGAAGGTACGTGTGCTTTTACAGGCAATTAGTGTTGAAACAGTAGATGGATCCAAACGTCAAAATAATGATGCTACTTACGACGAATTTTCATAACGTTCTTCTCAGGGGTGGATTTAGAGGAACGGCACCATCTGTGAAGGAGAGTGAAAAGACAATAACCTTGTAGTTTTTCTTAGACGATCTTTGTCTTTTTACTCTCCTACACATATGTTTGCCGACGTCGTATGTAAGCTTCTAGCGTGTTTGTTATATCAGCAATTGTACACATTTTTATAAGCAAATATGTACTAACACATTTTAAGATTTTCTGCAAGCAACTTTTAATAATCGATGATATGATTTTCTAACAGCTTATTTTTCTATTTTAACTGATACTTTTGGAAACAAATAGTTTTGAGGGTTAACATTTCACAAATAAGTTCACTTAATCTACCCAGCCGACATACGACGTTAGAAAGATGTCGTATACCGTCTGGGTATAAGACGCTGTACCAAAATAGAGTTTGTTTACTACTATTCCAAAGGAAAATTTAATTCTCTTTCATATAATCATCACCCTTTATTTTCAAGTCGTCAAAAGTTCTACGGCTTTGTTGAGCAAGCAAGTTATGTTGATCCCCAATTATACAGTACTTTATCAAAGGCACATTTATAGGGTCGGTGACATCTGTGAAGGAGAGTGAAAAGACAATTATCCTGTAGTGATTCTTAGAAATGATTAATTTTTGCTCTCCTACACATGTGTTTGCTAAACCTCTGGATCCGCCTCTGTTCATGATGGCACTTAAATAGTTAAAGTATCATATATGAATAACTAATATGAAATAATTCACAATTTTTTGTTTTCACCGTATAATTTCCACCTCGTAGACTTTCATCAACGAGACGCACAATCATATTCACCAGTACACGTCATTAATATCGATATCACAGATAACGCTGAAGAAGCAACGCTAGGTGCTTTCCAAATATGCGACCTATGCGAAAGGGTGAGTAGAAGAGAACGTGTTTGTTTTACTGTGTGTAGCAAAAGCAGAGGCGGATCTAGAGAGGAGAAAAAAAAATCTAGTGAGAAACAATGGTCTTTTCACTCTCCTTCGAAGATGATGCCGACCATCTTTTCAATGACCGAAAACCGAAAACTGACCGAAAATTGGATTGGCTATACTCCACTTATGAAACATGCACTAAATCGTTACTCTGTCAAATTTCAATGTTATGTTAGTGTGTGTTTTCAATGTCCTTTTAGTACCGCTTCTTTTGCTAATACACAGGTTGTTTTCTGAGGAGATCCTAGTTGACACATGACGTCAGAACAACGTCGTTACAACGTTGTTTTAACGTTTTATCGTCGCAACAACGTTCAAATGACGTGTCGTGTGCCGGTTATGATACCCCTTGACGAAGAGAAGTCTTTACTCAACTTGTCAAAGCAACCAACAAAACAAGGACGAACTAAATTATTTGTCATACAACATTTGGTCACCTCTAGAAAATTTCGTCCCGTTTGTCCGGCGATATCAATTTTCAAAATTTCGAATTAATTATGAAATGTGTCCATTTCTTGGTATAAACGGTAAATAGTAACATAGACCCAAAAAAAAAAAAAAATTCTAAAGGATGAGTGAGGTCTACAACATTTGTGGTCGTTGTAGGTAGTATACCACACGACATAAATTATCGATTATATTCCGAGTAGTTTTATAAAGCTTTGTTTTTTTGTTTCGGAAATAAGTTTTCATCATTTCATCGGACATAATTTTCGTCACTTTTAGAAAAATTCGTCATTTTTTCTGATATTACGTTTTCTACTATAACATTCTATTTGTTTTTTGTTTTCTTACAGCTGGAGAAACTGGACGATTTAGACGACGATATTACAGATGCGCTTCAAATAGTCGAAAAGAAAATCCGTCGTCCTTTATTACACACGGTTGCATTTTATTGATGCTTCTTCTGCTGCATTTTTGTCGTCCCTTATAAACGAATGTAAATGATTTTGGAGTTTAAAAATGAAAAGTTTATCTTGCCGAAGTAAGAAAACGTGTTTGGAGCCAAGTCAAGATTAATAATATAACTATAATATTACTACATCGAACCATACATTTCAGAAGTTCAAATGTTAAGGGACTCAAACACTTTACAACTATGCAAGAAATGATCCATATGACCTTTGAATTAGGACACGTGTGTTAAAGCTGTTTATTAAGCTAGCATTCAGGTCTACAGGGAAGCTACTCTCATATGCGGTGAAGATGTTTGCTTCTTTCTCAATCCAGCTATGTTTATAAGTGACAATAATAAGTTGATTGACTACCCTACTGAAAATAAAAACAATTGACACTAATCCAGAGTCAACTTACATTATGTACCATTTTTTGCACCAATTTTGTAGCCCTGTGATAATCTTCTGTTGTTATATCTCTATTGTTATTTCGAAGGCAATTTATGCCGAAAAGTCAGAAATACCAAAATTTAAGGTTTTCAAAATAAATTTTTAAAAATACCAAATTATTTCCAACTTTGTGTTATATAATGAGCAAAGGTCACGTGTCGTGTTAATATAATAACCTGTTTTTCTTTTGTTTTTCTATTGTAAAGTAGATCGCTCGATTTTTGTTTTATATGAGTAATTTTTAGTTTTTTATTTAAAAAATGATTGGGTTGTTTCTGATATGTGAATTAACTCTAAAATTAATAAATTAACAGAAAAAAAGATATCAAGAACTTTTTATATCAATAACAGTTCATTATATTATATAATAAGAAATAACAATGGTCTTAGCGCTGGTCGTTGTGGTACATGATCAATATTTTTCGGACTACAGTTTTCGGACCAAGACAAACTGTTTTCGACTAGAAAAGTATGATCTAAACCAGTTATTAGCTACACCTTGAATTCCATGAATATGAAGCTTATGTATTAATATTTTAAGGTCAACAGTATCAAACGCTTTTTGCAGGCCGATCAAAGTTAAGTAGTAGTAATCATCTTTGTCCAAACCATTCCGAATTTTCTCGGTTAAATTTATTAGTGATTGCTCAGTAGAATATTTATTTCGGATTCCAAATTGCCTTGATTACGTTCACAAAAGGTACTACTTTTTCATGGACAACCTTTTCAAATATTTTATCACTATTTGAGAGAAGCGATACTCTTGTTGGTAAGGTGATTACTGGGAAATTTAAGTTTGATTTTAGTATGTCAACAAAACAATTAACGTGTGGGATGTTCTCTTTTAGTAGATTAATGTAAAAATTGCCAAATAATGAAATGTTTATATTTTTTTGATTAAGAAAAACAACGTTAAGTCTTTAAAATAATCTATTGACATAATTGAATGGTTGTAGAAACACCCAATTATCATATTTTTCTAACCTTTTAGAAAGATTCTTCTTAGCTTGTGTTAACTGTATCATTGATGTGTAATGCCGTTCCACCCACTACAGATTCGGTTTTATTAAAATATGAGGAATAGTTTTAGATATACAGATTTCTTAAATATTTCGAAGCCGCAGTTAATCTTGTTTCCGAGAATGCTAAATTTTTAAAAGTATGCTTATATGTTCATATGAAGCATTGAAAAATCATTCACTTTCGCAAAAGATGATTTAAAAGCCCAGCAATTAGAGTAGCCACATTCCACTACAAATATGTCCTCTTTATTTTCAATTAAACTATGGTTCGAGATATCATTGGTAGAAGCAAAAAAATTATCTTACCACTACAGAGCGAATTTCAATCTGTTTGTTTGATTATTTTTTTCGTGATGATGTTTTTCTTGTTTGTGTTCTTCATTTTTATTTTCTTCTTGTTGATTATCGCCCAAGGCATCGCAATCTTCTAATAAAGTCCATATTTTGTAGAGCCCTGAACTCTCCAAACAAAGTTGGAGTCACTAGATTCTTCTTGGTTCTTAATTCTAGATTTCTTTAGTTATGCATGATATGAAGAGATTTTCACTTCGGTTGATGTAATTTATCGTTGCAGGAACGTGAATATCTTTAACTAAGTCGTTTATGGATTTTATTGTCAGTGGTTTTCTTTTCTTTAATAGTGTTGAGCTTATTCTTTTACGCTGTGAATAATGAAAATTTTCGCTCTTTGTTTACGTTTATGACCTTCTTCCCTCTCTTGAGCTCTGGCTACCTTTATTACTGATTGATATTATCTTCTTCTTTAGCTGTTTATGCGTAAAATTTCTTACTTAGATTATGAACAATTTCATTTGCTTTTCCATTTTCGATATTCCCTCTTTATGAAGGTTTGCAGATTACTTTGTAAATTATTGTGTGAGATCATAGTGCGAGATTTTAGAATTTTCTTGTACCAGCTTAGTGTTTTCGTCACATACTTTGATTTCTTCTTGCTTTTTTGACAATGGATAGACCGGCTGAGTAGCTGATCTAACATCTTACTTAATACAAAGGTATTTTCTGCTCTACTTATCAATACATACCTGAATTTGATATGCTGAGAGGGGTATGTGCATTTTGACTGATCCGTAGCAGTTACTGCAGTCCAAAGGATTTGGATAGTCGAGTACGACGCAGATACGTTTATGGACCAATTTATCGTGTGGCGTTAAGCGAAGTGTTTTTACTGTCGGTCATGTCTAGAAGAATTTTTTTCTTTTACTCTTCTATAGAGGAATTTGGTGACATTTTTTGTAATTTTTTAAATTTTTAATTTCCTCAAATAGGGTTTAACGTCATACATATTTCAGTCTTCATCCTCAGTCTTTTTATATATATATTTTTAACGGATTGACAAAAGCATCTAAGTAAGTTATTCTCTAAAATATTTGTTATTATGGCCCTGGAAAACCGCTTTCTTGGGTAAATTTGAAAAACTCTTCTGGCAAATGTATAAAATGTTGCAAGATTGTACAAGTTTTTATTTATTTTCTTATAAAATTCAATTCTTTCTTCATCATTTCTTTTTTCCAAAAACTTTCCTTTTTTCTCTCTCTTGGAAAATTGGATGTTTTTTTGGCTATTAGAGTGGATTCTGGGAACATTTTTAATATTCTTTAAGGCTGGTGTTCACTGAAGGTATTTTTGACCTATCGCGAAATAATATCGCATAATAATTTTGCAACGGTTTAGTGAACACGAAAACTGACCTATTTTTTGTGTCTGTCGCGAAAAAACATGTCCTATTTTTTCGCGATCGCGTTATTTTTTTGCGAAAAACCCTAAATATTTTCAGATCAAAGAACGCCGACAAAATGGTTCATTGGTTTCATTGTTTTGCGTAGTTTTTAATGTGAAAATTTTTATTTCGTAAAAAAACGAATTGTAAACAAACTGGTCTGTAGTGAGTACAAAGTGTAGCTAACACATATTTCATTATATTTTCAACGGAACATTTGATTGGGCGGCCATAAATCCTCCAACGATAGCGAAGAATTCCAAATGAATTTTCTACCACTCTCCTCGCTCTTGACTCTATAGACGCTCATTATCTAGAACTGTTATCTAGAAGAGTTTTGATTAGAGTTGAGTAGGCACCTCTTTTTTTCTTCCTTGGAATCGAACCCATATATCCTTTACTTTTTTTTAGTTTTCGGTGACAAGGTATAACAATAATAAAACTTCAACACTTAATGATAAGCTTCTACCAACTTCTACAAATGCAGCAAGAGACCGTTTTAAAAAGAAATCTCTATTTTTCAGTGAACACAAAGCAGAAAAACATAACGCGACAAACTTTATGGCGCCGGCCAAAATTCTATCGCGAAATAATTTCGCGATAGGATTACTTTGTCATTGAACACCAGCCTCTATAGTTCTATATATATAGCATACGTCAAATACGTACGTTGGTTTTTTTGCGGCTGCTCCAAAAGCATCTTTGAAACGACCAAAAAAATCTAAGATGTTCAAAGAATTCTAGAATGTTAATAATGAATAATGGAAGTTAAAAATCATTCTGGCAGATAAAAACAAGTAAGTAGTGTTGTTGTGGTTTATCATAAAATAAAATAAAAACAAAACAAACAAAAAACCTAAACAAACAACAGAGTTGCTGACTTCAACAAAATCTCCTTTCGAATAGATTTAGTTTCAACCGATATGTCTTTTGCTATTTGTGACATTCTTAGAGGAAATATAGTATTTATATATTTATAATACTTTTTTAACTTTCTTGTCTATTTTTCTTCGACTCTGTGACTTATAAGGAAATTGAGATAGACGGAACTCTCACTTCACTAATCCCCACTTTATCTATGTAGAACTTTTGCGCTCTTTCTAAACTAAAAGCTTGTCCGAGGCCGAAAGCATATGATTCTATACGACTACTTTTGGGCTAGAAATGTTTTTGAATTTCGTATATTACTTTGTTCTGAGAAGATCCTCTCTGGTGTTCTTGTTATCTTTTACAATATTTTCTTATTCAGTTTGTTTAATTTCCATTCTCTGTGGAGAATATATATAAACGTGAAAGTGGATGAAAAATATTTATACAATTGTTTTGTCCAGTTCTCGTTTCAACTAGCTTCTTAGCACTAAAACTGAGAGCGAAGCTACTTAAGAAGGGAATCATCATAATTTCTTAGCCTTGGAAAAGAGAAAGCTCATTCAGATCGCATTCAGCTATTTTACTATCGAGATTAATCAAATCATAAATGAATCATAATACTCTCTTTATGAGCCATTTTTATAATACAATGTATTTATGTTGTTTATGTTGTTTCAATGTAGTTAAAACTAAGTATGGGTGATTAGAACTCAATCTTCAGACCAATTGTAAACCCATAAAACATAAACCCATTTGTCTCTTTCTTTTATTGGGTTTGTGTATCTCCTTCAATACAAAACTATAAGATTATATTAAAAGGTATCTCAAGAATTAGGAAGTGTGTGTTATTGAAATTTTAAACAAAGCTTCTAATCATTATGATTGTGCCCTAGGCTTAAATATTTTCTGAATATGTGTTCCCCCGTTTGCACAAGTTGTGCATTATAAATTTAGATAGGCAGATTTTTTAGGAATCAAAATGAAAGGAGTTTCTTAGTAGTCTACAGGTGTGCATTTCGGTAAAATAAAATCATTCTGTTCCAGGATGGGCTTTAATCAAAAAATGGTTTACAAATCCAAGAGGGCCCAAATGACACTCGCACTTTAAAGAAGTGCAACGAGCTGAGGGCATGCCGGACTACCATCACTGATATAGAACTGTTTAGAAAATTATAAATATATTGTATTCATATTTTGTATTTTATTGTTTTACTAAACAATTTATATTCCTTTATTATCAATAAAAAACAATTGTTGGAAAAAAAACTGCAATTCTTCCTTGTGCGATATATTCTCTAGAAGTAATTCATATAAAATTTTATTAAACAAACTACTGGAACCTAAAGATGTGGTCAATCCAATTGAGGTATCTGCCTTGGAGCTCCAAAACAAACATAGTACATCGCACAAAGCACAAAGCACAAAACACAAAGTAAGATGCACCCTGTATTATATGGTTTAAGAACTATAGATTAAAACTAAGTTTCATTAAATAACAAAATTACTGTCAATCAACGTACATACTTTGCAACCTCAATCTGTAACCCGAATTTGACCAATAGTTTATAATGTAACATTCAAATAAGTAATTAATATAAAATTAATAACATTTTTACTACTTAAAAATTTAATAATACACTAAATATAAAACCTTATATGGTTAAAAGTTTTATTTCTCATTTGTTATTTTTTTTCTCTTTTTCGGGAAATTTAACGAGTTAGAAAGAAAGAAGCAAAAGAGAGGAATAAGGAAATTCACCAGTGATAGCAAAATGAACGCAAAATATTGATTGAAGGGGAAACCAAGCTGTCTTTTTTGGTTGTTATTTGATAGGTTCCCAAGAGACCATGCATAACAGTATCCCAGACCCAATGGACCAAACACTCTAGAAAAAAAACACATTATCAACTTATATAGTATACTTAGATGTTCAGGAACGAAAAGACTAAAAGGAAAGAATTAGATAAATATAATAGCATTTAGAAGAGAGAGTAGAGGAGAATGCTTTGAAAACAAAAATAAAAGCTAAAACACTTGATCATGTAATATAATTTATTTGTATTGGTTTTACTTAAAATTTTACATAAAATATTGGCAAGCCATCAAAGCGTTCGTTAGCTTTGATCCGTTAAGATTGCAATTGAAGCCTTATCGTGGCAATGGGAACCAAGATTTAAAGATATCTTTGAAATTTGCTCATTTTAGTCCCCAAAAACACGTTAATCGGCGTCTTATACTTGGAATTTAGGAAAATAAAAGGTTGATTAGGTTAATTTCGTGGACCGTTTATGTTTTAAGCAGAATATTCAAACAATTTGAATAGTTCTAACTAAAAATCACCCTAAAAGTTCGCAAATACAGCAGCGATACCTAATTCCAAAGGTTGCTTTTCTGTAAAAGCTTCTGTTCCCGCAAAATACAGAAACTTTACGATTGAGCTGCACTCCTAAAGGTTAATTGACATTAAAACAAATCGTGTTCACCAAGACTTTCTTACGTTTTAGCTAAATAAATTATTTATTCTTTGTTTTTTATGTCTAATTCGAATATTCGTCTTATAATTCAGCATCTATGACATCCTACTTGGTGAATCAGTAACATCAGACATTTTAAGTATTACCGAAACTTTTAATAATTTTTCATCTCATTTTTCATCATCGCTGAAATTCGTTAGAAAATTTATTTTACTCGTCATCACTTTTCTACTTGGATTAAGAACTGTAACGCACAGACTTTTATAAGCTCAACATCTCCACTTAAAGTCCACTTACATCTACAAAATATTTGTGATTTTTTTATAATCTTTTATAATCTTTTCATAATAAAGTATATTAACAGGAACAGGTATGTGGAGTTTTTGCTATTCTCGATAAAAAATGTACTCGCGAAGAGTGAAACTTGTCAAATCTTTTAAAAAGAGTCCCTTAAACTAAATAAGTTAAACATAACTTTATATTAAATTTGAATGTGAAAAAAATAAAACACTTAATAGCACTGAGAATATAATATCGATAAAAGATGAAAAATTGTAAGTAAAGAGAGATATGAACTTAAAGATATCTGAGCTAGTGTGTGTCCCTGTATAAATATCTGAAAAGTCCTGTGCACGTGGTATTTTTTTAAATATAGATACTATATAGCTTTGTTATACAAGGTATCCATAAGAAAAGTACTCATAGTAACTTTATCTTAGAGACGATTTCTACTCTATTCTTAGTTAAAATCGATATGTTTTTACGGTTACCCCAGTGATTTCTTTACGAGTCAATTACAAGCTTTTATAAACGAACTTTTACTTGGTAGCTACCAACTTTTTAGTGTGGCACCAGACAAGGTGATAAAAACAAGACTCTTAAGAAAGCGACAGCACTGAATAAGGCACCCTATAAGAGCGCCACTTAAACGGTTACAAAAAAAACATACCTTCCGAATGAAGAAGTCATCAAAATAAACCCATTCATTATCCCTTGTTTCTCCAAAGTGACACTGTTACAGGAAAGAATTGCAAAACCAGTTAATCCACAGCCCTGGAATGTCCTTATAATTATATTGTAAATAATGACAAAAACATATGCACCATAACTAAATAAAACATAAATGGATTAAGATTATTAGGAAAATATCATGTTATTCACATGATTTAATTAAAGGTTGAAGATTTCATAATAATTTCATTAGCCTGTCGAAAGTTATTCTATTTGTAAATATTTTAAACTAGAAAGAGTTGAATTTTCACATCGTCAAAAATCTTTGAGCATAATTCTATGAATAATTAATTTAATTACTCCAAAATTTGAAATAAGTGGCCTAATGTATATGTTAAATATCCCAAATTTTCAAATTACTTAATTAATAGATAGTTACATATAGCAGTATATAGAAACAGTCTGTAGAAAATTCAGGCCGTGGCTCCCGTGCTTAATTAGGTTAAAGAATACCAGATAAATTCCGTTAAAAAACACTTGCTTTGGTCGGTAGGTTCATTAGGTTCCGTGAATTGCTTAGCTTAGTGGGTGGGTGGATAGTATGCTGTTGTTTGTTCAGGACTCTATACATACCTGGATCTATTGTGGAAATAAAAGACTGTTGGAAGTAATGGTATCACAATAGCCAGCATTACATTTGACCAAATAAACAACTAAAGTAGAAAAGTATTAACCATTTGCTTAATACTGGAAAAGTAAAAAAGTTAAAAATAGGATCAAGCACATAGATTGAATTCTTTTTACATACAAATAATTGGTTTATAAAAGAAACAAAACATCACTTAAAACATCATTTTAACTGTTTGTTCAGCTTGTCTGATTTAATATTTGTACCAAATTTTATAAAGATTTGAACATTGGAACTTAATTGATTACAAAAATTAAACTGTACCTATCGAAAAGCATATTAGATAAGGTTCTTGTAAAAAAAAGAGAAATAATTTATTTACCTTTTTTGCCCCAAATATATGTGCAACCTTTAATTAATGAAAAATAAACTTGTTAGGTTTTGTAAAGATTAGTAGTTAACAAGCAGAAGCTTTTGATGGAAAATATTTTCTTGAAATTATACTGCTATAAATTTTATTTTAAATATTTATTGGTATTAGCGTGAGTACCTATGCATTTATATATGTTAAGTTGATATAGGTTTAGTGGATAGCCTAAAAACTCTTTGATCTTCATCGGAAAATTGAAGATTTTTGTAACATTTATGTTCAAATTGAGATATTTTCATACTTCACAATTCTCATAGCTTTCTTTTAAATTTGCAGGAATATTTTTTTATGAAACAAAAAACATTTATGCAATAGAACTTATTCACAATTCTAGAATACAATACCTTTTTTGAAACAAACAGTTCTATTGGTATGGTTGGTATCATTGCCACAAATAACAGCACTCCAATTTGTGATATGTTATAGTTTGGCCCATCTATTAAAGAAAAAATGAAATACAGGTGAATACCTCAAACATCCAAGTTCAAACGATTGATTCTTATATAAAAAAGGCTTAATAATATTCTTTGAAAAGAATGTTACCAAACACGTTTAATTTACGCCGACTCTTAGTGAATAAAAGTTAACAGGCAAACTCGTTCAAAAGTCCTCCTTTATATTCTAAGGAGTTGCACCCTTCTTACTATTATAAGGGATAAGGTCGTCTTTTGAACATACTACGACTGATTGAAAGAGCTACACAAGGCACAAAACTTTTTCTTCGGAATAACTTACGATTTACTATTGATGTAGACAGATACAAAGGGACCTGCTCATTGAAAGCTGAAACAGCGCTAATCCATAAGACATTAAGTAGTCCAGTAAGTAATACTTGCTTGTCCCTGAAAATCAACAAACAATGGGAACTTAATCATAATTGAGAACTCGGGATTTTAGAAAGTTTTAAGTACTAAATAAGAACCAAAAACTCTAACTAAGCTTCGTATTTATGTGTATGCAAAACTACTTTTTAAAGATTTTCACTGAACGTTCCCATGATTTGATTTTTCCGTTAATCATTTCTTTTAATTAGAAAAAGATAGTAATTCTTGACTGTTCGAGGGTAACAATTTTTTATTATTTACCTTATATATTGTATACGAACCTCAAAACATCAATAAATTTGCTGTTTGCACTCTTGTTAGATTGTGCTTTCGCTTCTGTATTCAACAATGTATCCTTTTCTGGATCCTTTTTTGTTTTTCTGGAATGAATTTTAGTTTACTTTACAAAATGAGAAAGTATTTGCAGCATAGTTTAGGGATCTATTTTGTCATCAAAATCAACATATTAAAGGAAGTTAGTTTGTAAGGTCATAATGGCACGATCACAAGCTTTAGCCCGGTGGGCGTCACTGGCTTTATTCTTTAATAAGTAAATATTTAGTTGAAAAAAAAAGAGAAAAAACCTCAAAATTTAAAAAGTCTCCTTCCTCATTTAAATTTTTTTCTTTTCATTGTTTTCAAATTTCGTTGAAAACTAATTTGAATAAAAATCGAGGAACACTATAACGAGTAATTGGATTTATAGTACAACACAAAATTCAGTTATGCCGAAATGAGTCACCCTGTATCTCATCTTTATTGATTTTATATCTATTCGCCTCTGGAAAACTTTGACTCTTTTCACGATTCCTCAAAATGCGATTCTTGTTTACTGAAATGCTCCACTTTTTCACGTGGAGATAAAGAGTTTATTAAACTCACTTTGAAATTTCATCTTTTGGTAGTATCTTGTAAGCAAATAGTGTAACGATACTCATTCCCGATGCAATAATCAGATTCGGCAAAAGAATTTTGTATCTTCCAAAAATTCCATCTATGAGAGAGCAGGCAAACATTTCGAAGTTAACTGAAAAACCTTATTCTTGGTATATCATTTACAAAATGAATTTATTGTCAAATCCAAAATGGTGCTTTTACATTTTGATACATACTTTCTTACTAATTTTGCTTTCTCAAGAAGTAGCCTTTGGTTAAATAAATAAATAATACAGAAATTACTCTAGGAAGTTAATTATTGTTACCAGGTTTGAAGATTGACGGATACAACTCGGATGGAAAACTGGTGAGTCCTATTATGGAGTAAAATATTGTATAATTAGGCAGGCAGATTAAGATCATGCTACCATAGTGATGCTAACAGTCATCATTAATTTTAACAAATATTCCAGAAATAGCTTTTGCAATTTGGTCTCGATAAAGGTGGATGGTTTTCCAAAAATGGTTATTTATCTTCGGAGTTGATATGTCGGCAAGGCAAAAAAGAGTACTGTTTGAGTAATCAATCTTTTTTAGTCAAAAAAGCTTACTTGATAATGTTTTAAGACAATTCCATTGACTCCATTAAAATTCGTTCAAAGAAATTTCAAAAAGATATTTATATTCGATATATATTACTTTGTAGAAAATCTTGAAATAGTTTCTAAAATCTGTCTATAATTTATATTCTACCAAAAAAATCAAAAAATATGGTGACAAAAGCGCAAAAAATAGTGACAATTTACCTCCAACTACTTGGCCTATAATCATTCCCAGTGATCGTCCAGTCGTAAAGTAGGCAAAAGCTGAGCTTAGATTGGTTTCGTCACACACGTTTGCTATGATCGACGCAGCGGCTACAATAAAATTGAAAGTCGCACCCATTAGTATACGTGAAACCAGCGCCCATTCGAAAGTACGCGTGAATCCAAATAGTAGCGTGGTTGAAAGTTCGGAGATGCATAAAACAAGAACGGAAAATTTTCGCCCGTACTTGTCAACCATGTAACCCATTAGCATGCTACAAATGAACAAAAATAATTAATGAAAAGTAAATTGAGTGGTTTACCGATAATCCTATTCAAACAGGGTCTTTTTTGGCTCTTCATACCCTTCATACGTATCTCATTATTATATAATGTTTTTGACATGAATCTTTGTAGGAAGTTAGCTGACCATAATAAGTAAATAATTTGATTGCAATGTAAGAATTTGATTACGTCATCAATTTTTTTAATGAAATTATCACTATTCTACAAAAATCAACTAGCTGCCCCAGGTAGAAATAGGGTTAACATAAATTTTTCAGATTTTATTCTTATATGCAAAGGTTTATCGAGGCGAAAAGACGTATCATATAGAAATTATTATTGACATTCAATGGGTCATTGGGTCATTTTCTATTTTTTTATTGATTTCAATAAAAAGGATATCATCATCAAAAAGGATATTTTATCATGCTTAATTATAATTAACAAATAACATTAATTTTAAGCACGTTGAAACATATTTGGTAAAAGTTTAAAACTTTTTGAGCAGAACATTCGTTTGTAACTTTTGACTGACAAGGTCTTAGTCGATACACTATTTTTAATAAATAATTTAATAAACATACCTAGTTACAATTCTTCCAAGATACATACAGGAGGCTAAAGTGCCAACCCAATAACCTAAAACAAAACATTTCGAAAATATAAAGACTATTTCAAGGAATAAGTGAGATTTTGCGGATTTTGTTCAAATCTTAAATCGTTCTTCCACAAATAATTTCTTATTCCTAAAGTTTTATCGCACAAGTTTCACTATCGTTTTTACAATATGGACACAAAAATACTTTTAGCTGGTATTATTTTTTAGTGAGTTCGGCCACTTTGTCCGTGGCCTTTTGTGAGGAAATAATAATACACGTGTTTTATTTCCGTGAAAAAGAATAAAATAAATGAAATAAATGAAAATCGATTTTCGGTTGTTTATTGTTATCGATGTAATTAATTGTCGTAAAATTTTTATTGCTAGGTACTTCTTTATTCTTTTTTCTATTTAGTACGTTTAAAAGTTTTATTGTTTGATTGCAATTATCGTCTTGAAGAAACTTTTGTTTTTGTTGTTGCGATAGTTGTTTTTAAAATTTTTTAGGTAAAACGCCATCCCCGTGCGTGTGTAAGTAAATATGAATATTTTAGAATATTTTAGAAATTTTTCGGCGAGTGACGTCGGTTCTCCCCGCTAATTTAATATAAATTAACGGAAATAAACTCTAGTAAAAAATTCTCGAGAGAAACAATTCTTACTCTCAATCTCGTCCCGACAGCCTTTTGGTTATTTATCACTTTTAAAGTTTAAAAGTTTAATTCTTTTTTTTAATTTAACTTGAATCCACTCGTTAAATTCTGTTAAGATTCGTTACTTCCCAAAACAATGTAATGAAAGATTGATTTACCTGTATCATGATTTGCGATTCCAAATTCCTAATTATAGACACAAATGAAAAGACAATTAAAAATTACTTGCTTTTGTTAATATTAAAAACTAACTTCTTAGTTAACCGAATCAAAAGATACAAAACAAAAAAAAACAAAATCAGATTTCTTGCTCCCCGTTTTCTGTATAATTGTTTGTAGTACTAAACAGGTTATAAATCACGTTAAAGAATAACAATAAGCTCAAATACTTACATGTACTAAATGTGGTAAATATGAATATGTTGACGTCTTCATCATTTCGGAGATTAGCTAAAAAATGAATTATCGGTGTTTTTTTTAATAAACCTCTCCTAATCCAATCAACAAATAGCAAAAAAGCTTGAATAAAATGACAAAGTGCATTGTCTATGTCATTTTCATTGCAAATCAAATTTTTACATATTATTGACATGTGACGTTTAAGATTGAAAACAATTAGTGCCATTGTGTGAGTTTACCACATATTTAATGGATATTTTAAATGGTGAATTTCAGAAAAATTCGTTTCAAATTTCAGTTTATCACCGTTTATGACTAACCTTATTTATGATTTGATTTCTAGGAAAGCTGGGAATTTCCCAGCAGACTCTAATATTAACCACAAACAGAATAACGGTTAATACTGTTGTTATGTATTAGGCAAGACGTCCCTCAAATTCGAACTTGGTCAGTCAAATGCACTTACATTGCTTGAGATCTTCGAATCGTAACACTTCACTCTCCAACAAGGATAGACAGTTCAAAGTTTGTAATGTGTTGTAAGCGCGTTATTTTGGGAATTAGCCGTAGCCGTTAAAACATCATATTACTGCTGCAGATTTTAACCGTGTTATTTACAAGTAATACCGGTATTACACCGGTCAAGTTGGGATTCACCTTTTGTTTCCTGCCATATTACTACTGTGATAAAACGTCATTTACCACAACGAGATTTTCGAGATTTTTATTTGTAATTAGACAATTTTGAGTAAGTGGATAATATTTTATTGCTTTCGTCGCGAATGCGAGATTTTCCTGAAATATTCAGATCATTCTCAATGAACAATTATAATTCAGAGTGAGAAACAAAAACATATGAATATCGAGAACAATCGAATAATGAGTTAGGGCACGAATATTGAACATATTAGAACAATAATTCTTTTGTTCATTATCACAAGAACATATTTCTGGAATAAAACATTCGAGTTATTTTTGCTAGAGTATATAAACGTAGAACCGAAATTTTAGACAGGGTTCTAAGAGTTTACATACGAAGGATAACGAAGATAACGAAGAAAATATCTCTTACCTGCCCACAGGCCAAAACGCCAATAATTGCTTTTGGTAATGGTGTCGCCATTTATACCAAAAAATAGTAAATGTTTTAATATTGTTTTACATAATCTACGAAAAGAAAAAAGTGTTACGTTATTGTACTTTATCCATTTTTATTTTTGAAATTAATTGTTATTTCTTATTCATAAACTAAAAAGTTAAGCAATTTTTTCTGCTTGGTTTCCGAAGATGATTGTTTTGTTTTGTCTTGTTTCAATAGCTGAAAACGTAGAGTAAATACATTTCTAAATTATATTGCGTATTTGGACAATATTTTAGTAAGTATTTGTATTTTGATTATTATGATATTACTAAACTTATTAAACTAAATAGCACACAAAAAAACGGAGCACTCACAACATAATATGTAAATAAAACTATAAATATACACTGCAAATTATAATAAAAGCTTAAGACATAATTATCCATACAACACTGGCATCTGGCAGTAACATGTACTATTTTACGTTTTTATATACAAAACTTTAAAGCATCCAACAGTATACTTCTTCAAATTAAAACATCTTTATAATTTTTAGAAATCTCTTTCAGGTTATTTTTAATTCTCAGCTTCACAAAGGTGGATCTAGAATGCTGCAATTACACATGCGAAGAAGAAAAAAAAGACAACGATGAGCTGAGAAATACTACAAGATAATTTTATTTTCACATTCTTCGCAGATGTTTCCCTCCTTCTAGATCCCCCTAGAGCTTCTATCTCGAATCAGTGATGCGAGTTTCGGCTAAAGTATTACTGATAACAACATAAACACAACATAAACACGACATAAACACAAAGCATAAATATGAACACATTTACATCATAGTCAAAAGAAATAGAGATAAACTGGCAGGTCGAGCATGTTAATTCGTTTTTTAAAGAGATACTGCAGTATGGAAATTATAATAATAGAAAATAAATTTAAAAGAAAGCACTTTGACTATTGAAAGGTAATTATAATAACAAACAAAACAATTCAATTGCTCATAGCAACATCCCAAGAGACCATGCTGCAATAATTTCCCTTTTTAATAGGATTCTATTGTTATAGATACATTCCGTATTGCGATTATGTTTAATGGTTTGAATTAATTAGTCAAAGCATAATCAATCAATCGTGAACAACCTGATTTTAAAAATCAACTACTGTAAATGATACTGAGGCAATCTTGGGAGCAGATTTTGACTCAAAACAGTTACCAACCTAGGTCTCTTAAATAGGCCATAAACACATATAATGAACACAATGTCTTATTACATTATATATCTTTTTCTTTACTAAAAAGATATACAATGTAATAAGATAAAATATATATTCAAAATATATATTAGTAAACGGAAAATACCATATATAAAATTCTTACTAAAATACTGTCATTCACGTGCCTCACTTGCTATAAACTCACGGTATAAACTATCACACACAACGAATGAAGACGCAGTACATTTATAACAGCATTTACTCATACTTACTATATACATTTATATAGTTTTATGTATAATTACAAATTATAAGCGGTAAGATTTATATTAAATTTATCACTATCTGCAAAACCAAAGTTATGTATTTTGAATTCCCATACCATTGAATAACTACTGCTCTAGTTGAATACAACGCATTCTTTTTGGTATCAGTATCAGCAATCAGCTTAACCTGGACTAAACTAAACTCGGATTTCATTCTAATCCGTTACCAATCAATTCTCGGTTTATATCGTGTATTTATACACTAAAAATAATCCTAAAGAACCAAATTTTCCCAAGATTGCCTTGATGCATGTAATAATGAGTGCTTTTCTGTTTTAGATTATGCTAAAACTGAATAGCAACTACGCATCAAAGAAGATTTTTTTTTGATGAAGAAAAGAAGCTTTCACCATCTCTCAATATAAACAAGTCTCTAGTATAGACATAGCTTTATTTTTATGAGCATTTTTATTATTCATTGCCAGTATGTGTTTTTCTGTTAGGAATTTATATTGACGCACGTTTATTGTATTAAATTAATTCTTTTGTTGTTATGTAGTATATAATTGATAATTATTGTAATAATTTAAACCATAGCAACCCAATTTGTTTTAAAAGATTGTATCGAAGCAATTTTTTTACTTGTATGCTATACCTTCTATGTGTTCTATACCTAAAGATGACATAAGTATGTCGAAACATGTAGTAAGTAAATTGTAATATTTTGAAAATTAAATCTTATTTCTTACTCAAATAAATCAATTTTTCAAAGTTCTTTTATTTCAACAACAACACTAAGAGAACAGCCATAAGAACATAAGCTTTTTCAACAACAACACCAAGAGAAGAACCATAAGAACATAAGCTTTTCAAGTTAATAAAACTAACAAAACAAACTAACGTTTTCTCTCGTTAATCCCAACACCCATTACTCATTAGATAATTTTCTTGTTTATTGTGATCATACAATTATTTTTTGTAATTATTACTTTCATAATTACCAATAATTACTTATTAATTACTTTAATAACAGGGCCGTGGACACGATGTTTAAAGTGGAGGGACCACAATTTTAGTGACGTAGGAGGGAAATTTTTCCCGACATGAGGGAAATATTTTGAAATTTAAGGCTACTAGATTGGCTAATTTAACCCTTCCCAGAGAATAAAGTTTTCAAAGTTCAAATTTGTTTTAGTTAAAATATTAGTCAAATATTAAAATCAATTTTAAAATATAAACATTAGAAATGTCAAAAAAATTAGAAGTCACTTTTAATAAATTTTCAGAACTGGTCAAAGCATTCATCGTGTTTTGATACGAAATCATTTGCAATTTTGCATCAATCAAGTTCGTCCGTGAGTGATTTGTAAATGTTGAGAATAGCAAGAGAATTGAATCTCTTTCTCGTTATTGTAGCTCTTAACAACATTTTAAAGCGTTGTGCTGTTGAAAACGATCTTTCTGCCGTGCACGATGTAGCAGGATTAAGAATGATAAGCTGACAAATGGTTAGATAATTTAGTATCATCATTTTCTGACTTTTTGAAAGCAATTTTACTTTGGTCAAGATGTCTTTAAAACAAGTTGGCTTTAAGTCTGTGAAAATAACCCTCCAAATTTCTTTTTCTGTCCGCAAAAGATCAATCTTGATATCATCATCACCATAATTCTCTTTCAAAAAATCAATTTCTTTTCATGCAACTTCCATCAATTTCATCAAAACAGACTCCATCATCATATAGGCTTTAAAACTTTGTTGCTGGAACCTTTCTTTAATAACCGCAACTATGGAATCTTAGATTTCCATATTTATTGCTCGGAAATGCTCCTTTGCGCTCGAAGGGTGGTATTAGTCTGAGAGCTGTTGCCCTTTTTATTAGGTCATAAGGGAACATTCAATAATTAAGTCACGCTAAATTTGCCATTTTAGACCCAACCAACCCCTCCCTCACCACGCTGCGTTACATTTTAAATAAAGAGCCCCTTGCGTGACGTCACGTTTGGTAGAGACCCCCTCCCCCAAAAAAGAAAAAAACCCTGGGTAAAAAAAGGTTCGAGTACAGAGCGAAAACAAAATACTTTCAAGTTAAGTTTTAGCTTTCTTTTTAATTTTCTTAGTCCATCAGTTTTTGACAAATTATAATACATTCGAATTTGAATGTATTAAGACCCTGTGTACATGGGAAATAATTCGCAAGAGCGAAATTAAGAGACAAGACAATCTCTTTCGTGGAGAAATACAAAAAATAGTCATCTAAAAATATTATTACCGTGACGTCACGTTTTCCAACGAGAAATTTTTCAAGTAGCTAGTACAACCCTTGGGGATGAATAAAAACGCAAATCTAACCAAAATTTGCGGTTCTTTGACCAAGTCATTTATCTGTGACTAGATGTTAGTAGACCTATTTCTAGAGACACAAAATAATGCAATAAACTAAAATGCAATAAACTAATCCGAGTATTGTAAGAATTCTCTTTTCCTGAGTTTACCTCATTTACCTCATTTACACCTTCAATATTTTACAACCTCGTAATAATGTTTTTAGCTTCTCGATTCTTAAAAAATTCCTACTATATATATATACTTTGCCAGTACTCTATACTGATTTGCATTGCTTAATTGTTTTTTATGATTTTATACTTATAATTTATTTTTAGGAAAAAAAAAAATTTTAAACTATATATATTTAACTTTTAATACTATACTCAATATTTAAAAAATCTCTCTATATATATACATTTATTTTAAACATAACTCACACACATATCTATTTAGTTTATTTTTATTTTTATTTTATTTATACATATTAAAGGAGGTCCACATCAGTGATTTCACTGTCAATTTTGTATAAAGACCTTCTTTACCAAATAAATTAATAATAATAAAATAATAATATTTTGTCTACTAAATAATGCAATAAAATATGCCACATGTTATAAGAGGAATCTTCGTGAGTAGACCAATATTGACTCACTCTAACAAATTCTGCCTACTAATAACGCAATGAGAATATGCCGAATATGGGGAGATTTGCACTTCGTATGAAGACTACTTTCAACGGAAAAACAGTTCAAAGTCAACACCAGAGCGAGACGTATCTAAAGAAAACATTTTACTTTGAATGCCAGAAAAACCTGATAAAGTCAACGGTTTTCACTTAGAATGCTGTAGAAAGTTCGTCGCAGTGAGAAAAAAACAATATGATGCAACTGTTGCAAATTCGGCTAAGTCAACCAAAACAACAAAAAGGTCCTCAACAAGTAACGTTAGACCGATTTCCTTTTCTGGGGTTCTTCCAAAAGTTTGCATATTTTGCTGCAAAGAGGCGATTAAGCACCAAGGGCAGAAGCAAAAATTGATTCTTGTTGAAACTGACACCTTTGTTGAAAACGTGACGAAGTACGCAACTATCCTAAACGATACGAAGATGCTGGTAACTGTGGGAGAGGTTGACTTTATTACCAAAGAACCCCATTACCATGGTATTTGTCGAAAAAAATACCAAACAATGGCAGAACAAATGATGCCAAAAAAGCTTGTGAATACCACCTCGTCAACCTGGCACAAAAGCAGAGATGCGCATACTGAAGCATTTGCTGCAATATGTGCTATAGTGGAAGAGTCCATCATGATGAAAAAGGAAGTAGTCTTGACGGCTGATTTGACTCAATATAATCATCTTTTATCTGAAGATTACCAAACTACAACTCAAGACTTGGAAAGAAAACTAACAAAGAAATTCAAGGATCGAATCAATATACAAAGAGGTAAAACAAGAAAAGGAAACTTACTTTTTGCAAGTGAACTTTCGATCGAGGAGGCTCTGAAAAAAGAATCAATGCTGAGACACGGAATCGAGAAGAAGCTGAAAAACGCAGCACTTCGCCTGCGAAATGCAGTAAAAGAAATGGAATCATTAAGCCTTCTTGATTCTGATTTCTCATCATTGGTCCGAGGTCACGAGACGAGGATTCTTTCATAAAAGAGAAACGTATCGAATCACTATGCAGTGATACCTTATTCGCAATAACTTCAGGTCGTAAGAAACCAGCAAAGCACCTAAAACTTGGCATGGCATTGAAGAGTATGACTGGAAGCAGAAAACTCATCGAGGTCCTTAACAGATACGGTAGTTGCTGCAGCTACACCACAGCTGAATAACTTGAAACAGAAGTCACATTTTCATCCATAGCAGAGAACAAAATATCCCCATCCAAAATGATAGACGATCCTTCATTGCCATCTGGTTAAGCATACGACAATTTTGATAGATTCGTTGAAACTTCGTCGGGGAAAGATTACACGACACAGTTGGGATCGCATTCCAAAGGGTTCCTACTGAAGGTACCTCTGTTGGCAGTGAAAACAGCTTCACAGAGCTGCAGGACGCATGTGAAACTTCAGAAAACAACGTTCCTAAGGCAGCTGATTGCGAGACTTTAGAAAACGACATCACAGAACTGTAGGACACGTGCGAGACTTTTGAAAACAGCATCACAGAACCAACTGCTTGCTAAACCACCTCTGGAATGAAATCAAGAAAACGTGGAAGGAGAAGAAAATATGATGAAATTAACGTTGAAATAGAGCCTTAATACAAAAAGCCCAATAGTAAGAGATTTGAAATGGTACTGGTTGATGATCCAAGACGTATATTCGTACCGCAATCACTATCGAAAACTAAATTCAAAGACACGCTTTGGATGGTGGACGAAAGTGATGAAGACAATGAATATGAGCTTTTAAACGTAAAACTATGCAAACTAGTAGTAGTTTAGACCCTCAGGTTTTTAGTTGCATTACCAGAAATAAATAAATTTTTGACAATTCATTTTCAGGATGTGCGCAGTACGAACAACGAAAAAAATGGAATGAATGGAATATGAAGGGAATGCAGTACACGTATCAAACATCATCTTAATGACTTTGTTTTTCTGATTTTTTCGAACAGTTTTTCTGTTAATATTTCTGATATTTCAAGTTAATTCCTAGCTAAAAACTTTTAAAGGTCTTATAAGAGATTAGCAGATTGTAACTTTAACTGTTTTTAATTTAATTTTTAAGATCAATAGATTGTAGCTTTAAATTTTATGTTAAAATTATTTTTGTGAAAAAATCAAAAGTCATATTAATTGTTAATTTTTCAAAAGGCACATTGTTAAAATTTATAAACCTGTATTTAGCAATTTAGTTTTAGTTAAGAGGATCTGACCTAGTCAAAGCACCGCAATTTTTGGTTAGATTTGCGTTTTTATTCATCCCCAAGGGTTGTACTAACTACTTGAAAAATTTCAGCCATGAGGCTTATGACCTAAAATTAAGCCCCTTTTTAGCCCCCTTTTTGGTGGTCTGACTTGGTCAAGGAACCGGGATTTTCGGTTAGATTTTCGTTTTCAGGTTTCCCCAAGGGTTTGAGTAATCACCTGCAAAATTTCTGTCATGATGCTTATGATCTAAACGTAGACCCTTTTTTACCTCCATTTTTGGTCTCTCTGGGTCGAAGGAACCGCTAAAGTTAGATCTGACAAAACCTTTTTTACAGTTTTCAATACTGCGAAAACGATGAGAGTGGTTAAAATTCTGAGGCTTATGACCTAATAAAAAAGCCAACAGCTCTCAGACTATATGCTTTGGCATTTGATGACAATCCTTAAACAACAAAATACTGCTCGAGGGTACGATAGTCTGGCGCTCTCCTTTTCCTTGGAAGGGTCGGCTCTTCTATACAAGGAACCTTTTCGGCTTCCAGTTTGACCGTGTCATAACATGAATCGGCGTTCTCTTGTGATCGCATTCCTTTAAGTTTGGCAATTGCAAGTTGAGCTGTTTCTTGGCTTTCGACAACTGAAACCGACTCTGCTTGTAGAACTTTGGATAGATTATCCGTAATTGAATAAATCGTGGCTCCCAAATCGATGCTGTAGAAAAATTTAATCAATTCCATTTGCGTTTTACCACCTATAATCCTAGATTGGAGTTCAACCTCCAAATTTCTTTTAAGGCAACAATCACAAACATCCGTAAGTTGTTCGTAGTTCTGCAAAATCTATAACAAGAATTTATTACAAAAGTAAACTTAAGAAAAGTTTGTACGTATAAAAACCTACTTATTATTGATTCAACATTTTTAATTTCAATTTCAGTGAGTTCTGAAGGTTCTGAAGGTTCTAAAGATATCAATATCAGCATTGCCTTTAAAACTAACACTAAGAATTACACTAAGACTTGTAAAACAATACAATAGAAAGCTAGGTAAATATTGATATAATATTGTTGGCTCACCTTTCGATAAGCATTTGCATGTACTATAAAACGAGTGCCTCATAACTTTGACAGGGTTATTGCTTTTTCAAATAATTCCTCTTGATCACTATCCCTCGAAACTTTGATGTTTTCATCCAACATCCCAAGCATTTTTTTCACATTTTGGAGAAAACTTGATGAAAATGATGATTTCACTGACAGTTTCCATAACTTCTTTAAGTACTCTGTACTGCTTGTTTGCATCTTTTATCGAAAGACTCAACGAGTGACCGTGACAATGGGTGACGAGTGCTTTGGGCTGATCATTCAAATTTTGCTGCGCCACTTCACTTTTATTTTCTATCATATTACTCACTCTGTCATAAGTTTGACCTCGAAGATCTTGAATGGGTAATAGAAAACGAATCAAAGAATCTATTATCACCTCTACGATTGTGTCACTTTTGATGTTTGGAATCTCATATTATCCAAGAAAATCTTCCTTCGCACAGGGATTTTCGTCAACCCAGCGAATACAAAACGACAACTGCTCTTTGTTGGAAACATCAGTGTATTCATCGCAGATGATACTGTAGTATCTGATTTTATTAATGGCGGTTCATTATTTTCTCAGCACTTCATTTGCTGTTAAAGTTAAAAGAAAGCTCGTTTTGAAAGTCCTGGTGGGTGAACTTCCTTTTAATTGAAGAAGATCCTGAAGAAACTCTCTCAGCCATCATTGGACAATCTTTACTCCTCAATAACAAAAGTTGTGTTAAATTATCATTAGTGTGATCAGACCCTCTCAAAGGCATTGAGTATGACATTTACTGTTTGGATGGTCTTTAAAGTATTCAGGAGCTTTTTTCCAATTTTGAAAGCCAATCAAGGTTTACGCTGGTACATTATTCTTTTCAGCCGTAAGTTTAGATAGATTTTTCATGCAATAAAAACAAAATACACAATCTTTATCGATGTAATAATGCAACCATGGGTAGCTTTCGAACCAGTTATAGTGGCAGGAATGATATCGAGATGCAAACTTTGTTTTAGGAAATACAAACTTTTTCGGAGGATGAAACAACTTTTCAGGCAAGGAATGGCCAGATGAAGAACAAGCAGCATTACTATTTACATTATTTACAACTGTACACGAACTTTCTTGACTATTTATACCATCGTGGCTATTATTTACAGTAACTCCAGATTTTTTAAAAAACGACAAAATTGAGTTTGAAGATTACTTCGAGTATTATTTATTTAATATTTAATATTTTACAATTACGTAATATTTAAAATTTTATTTGAATAAACAATAATTTTTTTGCCAAAAACGTGTGGGGAGGGGGGAGGCATGGTTTTTTCAAGGATGACTACTTTTTTCACTCTCCTCCACAGATATTTGATGCACTCTGGATCCGCCTCTGAAACATATGTATTAAAATCTCTTCATCATGATAAAAATAAAAATATTGGTAATATAAGTTACAAAAATAGTATGCTATGTCAGCATTCAAAAATAATTATTTTCATTAGTCATAACTACAAAAAGATTTATCCAATATATAAAGTTCACTAAATTAGCTACAATCACACAAAGCATTCTCTGTAAACTGTTTATATTTTGTGTTAGTTCTTTAGATATATTAATGTGATATCTCACCATCAAAGTGTGAATTGTCATCTACAGATCATAATAAAATATTGTCCTGTGATTTAAATACAATGTTTCCAAAATTTATCACATAAAGATTAAATATTCTGTTTAAATAATCCCGGTCGCAAGCTTTATGTTATTACTCGACCATGTAGCAGTCCTTAAAAAGGTATTATCTGTCTGCCATCAAATGGAACATCGCTGGATAATTTTGAATTAGGTAATTAGCCAACATTTGAGTGATTCATACGGTGGCCCACAATGGCCACGCACACAAATAAAAAATATCATAAAATTGAAAAAGGTTGCACATATTAAAAGGACTTATATCAAATTAAAGAAGTATGTGCGCATTTTTCTTATTCTCGCAATTAATTTTATCAATTTTTTAATTGTGTTATTAGATTTTGTCTGATATCGAATTGTACGCCAATGCAATTCTCTTCTTCAATGAATGAACAATGACCTAGAAAGCAAAAATAAAATTGAACGACAACGTCAGAAATGACACTTTTCTAGACCTTCTCTATATATATCATAGTTACTTGACATATTTAGGCGGAGAAAATAGCTAGTTGAAAGCTTCGATGACGGATGCATTAAACCATTCTGATTGTTTGAGATCCTTACAATGTAGCTATAACAGCGTTATCTTACACTTTCTAAACAACGAAATCGCATTTTTTATAAGAAATCAAGTAATTTGCTTTTACTTATGTCGTTTCAGTGTAGTTCAAAATAGCTATAGGTCTTTTTTTCAGAAGATTACCAAAAATATAAGATTATATTCGAAGAATTACGAAGTGTATGCTATTGAAATCTTGAACAGAGTTTCTAATTATTTATTTATTTTATTTATTTATTCTTTGTTACGTTGGAGTAAATAAAATAGTACAAGTACTAATAAAGTCCAACATACATTCAAAATTATAAAAAAAAGAATCAATATAAATAAAGTCAAGTCTAATATTCAGTTGCAACTTTTGCGTTTGCAGTAGATTTTATAACCTTTCAGTTTATTTTTGAACTTAGACAGGGATGTCTCATGTTTTAGGTCTGCTGGGAGATGATTCCAGGCTAGTGCGGCGCGAAAGTCCAAAGAAGTGATAGCACGCATTTACCTTGCATATGGAATGATGAAAGAAGGTCCCTGTCTAAGATAGTAGTAAGTAAACTTCCGGTTTTAACACAAAGGAATCCCACATTAATTCGGGATTTAGATGGTGCAGAGATTTAAAAATTTCAGTAATCAGTAATTGGAGGTTTTTCGTGTGGACTGTAATGGAGTTCGGTGACCTAAAAAGCTCTTCAAAAGACGAATTGAATGTACTAATCCTTGCACATAGAGCTTTGTAATGGGTTTTGTGGATTAAATTATGAGCCATCTTACTACAAAACATCCACACCAAAGAACAATAGTTAAAGAAGACATGATATGAGCCATATACAAATGATCCATCTGATTTTGCGTCAGAAAACTTCTTATCCTTATCAAAGCCTTTGATTAAGAAGAGGCTTTCTTACATATACTCGTGATATGAGGGTAAATAGTTAACTGGCAATCTATCATGACTCCAAGTACTTCAACATGTTTGGAGCCAACAATTTTGGCAGAGCCTATATCTACGCTGATGTCATCATCGGCAGTTCCAAGGATTTGAACCATGCCATTATTTGAAAACAAACGTATTACAGAGAAGAGGTCATTGTTAATTCTACGAGTTATATCAGATATATCTGAACCACAAACATATAGAGTGTTATCGTCAGAAAAGTTGCAAATATTCTCCTGGACCGCGAATAATAAATCATTAATAAAGATATTGAACATGATCGGTCCCAGAACAGATCCTTGTGGAACCCCAAGTAAAATCTCAAGTAGGTCACTTACTATAGAACCAATACGTACCCGATGTTTACGACCACTCAAGTAACTCTGAAAGAGATTAAGAGCATTAGTCCCAAATCTTTAAGCTGCCATTTTTGCTATTAAGAGATCATGGGGCAGACAGTCAAAGGCCGTAGATAGATCCATTAGTACTGCTCCTACACTACCAGCAGTATTCAGACAAAACTGCCACTTGTGAATAATGATAGATTAGTTAATGATAGAATGTTGCGTGCTGAAAGATTTGCAAAATCCACAGAGAAACTTGGACAACCATGTATTAATTAATATGTATTAAAGGTTCAATTTGCTTTGCAATAAGCCTTTCAAACACTTTTGAGACAACCGGTAACAGACTAATGGGCCTATAATTAGCCTTATTTGTAGTACTGTTTTTCTTATGGACTGGGGTAATATCGGCTACTTTTAGTTTACTAGGAAATGTTGACCTGTCAATAATCCAACTATTAAAAATAGAAGTTAAAACATCAGCACACTCAAAAGCATAAAGTTGTAGAGCTTTAGTGAAAGTAGAACCACTGACTGATTTACCAGGATTAAGGGAAGTGATCTCCTTTAAAACCTTATCTTTTGTAACTGCTTGAACTCAAATTGTGTATTTATGTTAGATCTTTCTTTGATAGCTAAAATTGATGGGTGTGCAGCATATTTGGTAAT